>JAOVVI020012283.1:0-12301 GCA_028571085.2 Nepenthes alata | reverse complement strand
TATTTGAGCCTGTACGAAAATTATAACAGTAATTGTGACATTATGACACATGTATTATTTGTACATACGCCGTTATTTAAATCGTGACTTTAATTAGCCAATTATTTGTCAATATATTCTAATTTATCAAAATTTTTATTGTTAATCTCATAGACTATACTTTGCTATTTACCATAAACATTTAATCGTAATATCACGATGGAGGCCAACGACCAAAAAAGAGCTATACAAGATTGAGATTATCATAGTGCTTTGCTTTGTCCTTCCAACCTCTACTATGAAATGGGGCCTAATAAGACTAGACTTTCACACACAATAATTTAGATATGATTGAATATATGCTCACATATTTACATTTTTCAAAAGAAATTAAAAATTTAAGAAAAATGACATTGTGGCGTAACGATGAATTATTAGGTACAATTATTAAGTCCTAAAAACTTATGCCCGAATAAAATAAAACAGATGATTAATATAAATTCAACCCGTAAAAGTTAAATAAAAAAATATGGTAATTGAGCTGATCGATGTATTTTTAAGTTTTTTTAGATTTTTTTTTCAATTTTGTTTGATGGCTTTAAATTTATTGTTATTTGATTTATAAATAAATTGATAAATATAATAGTTTTATTCTTTTATATGAAATTATATGCACTAAGGCATACAGTGCTACATAAAACTCACATCATATATCATATTTTAAGTTATAATATATATATTTTTTCATTTAGTTTTTTTTTATTATTGTAATTGGTGTACCATAGTATAAATTATATGCTTAGATACTTTAAAATTATAATTTACACATTTACTACAAATAAATTTTAAAAATTACTAGTTCATCTTATTTTTTTCACCCATGTTGGTCAAACCCCTCAACAATAGTTCAAATTATAACTAAATAAATTAATTAGTCCAATTATACTAATTAACCAATTAAAGCATCCTCCCAACTCTATCGAAATTGTCAAAAAAAAAACAACAATATAAAATCCATAATTTCATAAAACCAACATAATAAATATTATATATATTATTAAATAGACGATCAGATGATTACATAGAAATATATATCCATAATGATCAGTTCAGATAGCCATAAAATTAAAAATCAATTACCTAAAATTTAAAAATATAAACTATTTTAATCTCAAACCTATCTAAATGATTTATCCATCGTATTTAATCTGCAATTAAGTGTATTAATTTGGGTTTGAATTATAATTTTAACAGCTAATTTTTACGCTCCTTCATACGAGCCAAATAAAAGATCTGAACAATGGGTGATTTGTCTTAATTTGATCAGCCTCTGCACAAAAAAAAAAAAAAATGTTGATAATAATTACATGCATGATTAGCCATGCACGCACACATGCAGGCTGCCACAGACAATCGCAGCTTGAATTTCTATGAAGAATTCCTAACCTTTGATTTCCTGCATGATAAATTATTTTTAAAAAATAAATAAAAAATTAAAATTAAAATGATCATCACCGGCAGGAAAAAGAAGTAGGGCACACTTGCCTCAATCATCGAAATCCTTTTTATTGTGACAAAACCTTAACATTTGTCTTTTCAAATTGTCCTCTTATGATTGCCTGCTGATACTGTCGCCCCGATGCTTTGGCTATAATCTCAGATTCGTATACATACGTATAAATTCATGTATATATACATATACATATACTCTAACAAATATTTTTTCTCATGGGTTAAAAATCTAAATTGTTAGAAGGCTTGTAATGTTTAAAGGTTGTGCCATATAAAATATCTGACCTGATTATCAGAATATCATGAACGCTATACTAATTGGCTATTACTTTGAATATAATGTCATCGATATCTGATAATACCAAGAGACTGTAAATCAAAATTTAGTCATATGCTGATAATTTACTGTCTTTTTGTTAAATTTATGATCCCTATAGTGGTAATAAATTAGGGCAGTATAATTGACGCCTTTGTAAACACAGTCTGCTAGAATTTAATAGGTATAAACTTAGGCAAAATCACAAGTTCAATAAGATTTACACAATTCTAAAAAATATTTTGAGGCAAAAGACTTCTATTTTTTTTTTTATTTCGTTTCCTTTTAAAAAAGAAATAAAATATTTGAGGGTCACTATTATAAGTCCTTCAAAGGTCCTATAAAGAGCACAGAGCTAATCCACCAAGAAACCCTAGACATTTTTTCTCACAATTCAAGATTGTTATTTTCGCTGTCAAAAAGAGATACCAATTCCTCAACCTTTCACATTCTAGTTTAGTCGGTGCAATATTGGTTTGAGTATACGACGGTATTTTAGGAAGATACTTCAACTTATAATCTTTTAATTATTTATATTTATAGTGTGTAAGATCTGAATAATTTTGTTCAGGGCTTACTTCTGAGCTCTTCGTGTCCAACTTAGTCTTTAAAAACGCATCAAACTGCATAAGGAAAGTATTTATGGGATAATCAGAATAAACTATGCAAGAGAACAATTGCATAAATAAAAACTAATATATATATGAAAAGAAATATTTAAAGATTTAAAATATAATATACATAATATGCATAATTTTATTATTAACATCATATAAAATTGTTTGGTCCAGTATCACTGAGGATCAAGAATTATGAGGCCTAATTCAAGAAATAACAGCCCAGAACTCAAAGCAGTTTACATAGCGGCTCAACGCCCACAGCCAATCGGTGCTTTCTATAGTTCATTAATGCAGCTACAGGCAATAGACGCGAGGCAACAAAGGCAAGACAATGAGAGGAAAGTCAACTTTGCCAGCCACGGCTGGCGCCGCTCTTTACAACTGGCCAGCCAATCATTGCGTAAGGAGGAGACCAAGCGTGGCTAGTAACACACGATAGTCTCTTCACCACCACAAGGCAACAATTGATATCACCGACCGCCACCAGGAGTCAATGACTGACGAATCCTTACAGGAAAGATTTTGGCGCCCAAAGCTCCACTCCCTGGTGCCTATACATTTTTGCTCCTTCTACAGGAGAAGGGATCGAATTCCAAATCCTTAATTTGAGCCTGGACATTGAGATAAGCACTCTTTGAGTTCCTGATCTCAGATTTACGTCCAACGTTAATCCTTCACAGCCTTTCACTCGCTACCAAAAGTGAGCCACCCATTGTGGTGCATACAGGGAGCCAGGCCTCTGACGAACTGCTCATCAACACCCACACTCTTGCATTCATACACTCTTATCGCACACTCAGCCTACTTCCAAACACCTCTAAACGTGCACATTCTTTTCGTTTATTGCGGGAGGTTACTTACTTGAGCGTTGAAGTATTTTCGGTGGGAGAAATGCTGCCGACCTTTAATTTCTTGTTTGTTAGTTTGTGTTGTACAAGTTTTAGGTTAACAGCATCGGAGACCGGACCCGCTCGTGATTCCCTGCGGGCATCAAGAAATTCGAAGGCTCCCTAATCCGTACGATAACCATGGACCTGAGATGCAACATTAGTGCTGCCTGTGGGAATGCGATAAAACGTCTAGCATCTCTCCTCAACACTCACTCCCTTTCACCAAGATGGTCAGCACCAGGGCACAACCGGACGTCTGTGGGTAACCTTGTCGATGAGCAACCGCTACCTCATGTCCACCAATTGGTCGCCAAAATGGGTGACATGAGGCTGATGCTTTAGGCCCTCTGCAACCAGACGAGCACCCAATGGATGGGGGCTACTCCTCCAACATCTCAGGTATCATCCTCTAGGCAAGGGAGGTGTCGTACCAGAGCCCTCGTGGGAAGATCAGATCGGTATGAAAAAATTGAGGCCTAAGCCGCCTTCGGAAGCAGGGCCTAGACAACTGTTGGAAGCCACTCTAGTTGTGACGAGTGGGAGGAGAGCCCAGAGCGACATAACCCCCGCAGTGAAAGGAGGCAGATAGCAGCAGGTTCGTGCAGTGCATGACCTCCTTGTGCAAAAAGTTGTAGCGATCAGCACACCCAGTAGAACTCACGGGGTAACATGGAGGTCCGTGACATCATCAATGCATGGAGAAGCGAGTCCGACTTGCCGATAGAGTAAAAGGTGAAGGTGATGTGGACCCATTTGTTCAAGGAGAAGCCCATACGGTCTTCCGCTGACTTGCAGAGATCGCCTTTCGGCATGGACGTCCGGACCCAGCTGCTTCCCCACAAGTTTTAAATGCCAATGTTGGATAAATACGACGGGAGTAAGGATCCAATGGACCACCTCAACTATTTCCGCATTCATCTGCCCCTCCATTAAGTGAGCAATGCCGTGATGTGCCAGTGTTTTCCCATCACCCTTAGGGGAGACGCACTACTTTGATTCTATGGCCTCCTGCCAAACTCCATCAGCTCCTTCGACGAACTCGCAGACTTCTTCTTGAGTTCACCTCCAGCCGAAGGATGGAGAAACAACCATGGCACCAGATCCCCTAGCTCTCCGACGAGCTGAAACTCAACGCCTTCGTTGCCACGCTGTCAGCGGAGGATTTCTTCAAACTCTTGTCGAACCAGCGCCCTCAGTCATTCAAGAAAGTTGAGGCCTTCATCTGAGCCTATATCATGACGGAAGAGGCCAACGAGGTAAAGCATCCCGAATGCACGAACTACCCCCTAAAGAACCTAATCCAGCCATTGGGAAGAAGAGGAACGACAATAGCAATCACTTCCAGGAATGCTACAAGAAGCCGTGGCCTTCGCCAGGATCTAGGAATGAGTACGGACATACGCCCCTAACTTTTCTGAACGTTACCCGCGCAAACATCCTGATGCAAATCTAGGATGATAAGTTTTCCAAATGGCCAAAGGTGCGAAGGGCCTGAGCTAGGGAGACCAAGCAAAATTCTGCTAGTATTACCGCTGTCTGAGATATTCTACGGAGAACTGCCGGACCTTACAATACGAGATAGAGAATTTGATCTACCGTGGATACCTCAAGTTGTTTGTGAAGGGTTCGGGGTAGGCCCCCGCAGCCTCAGAAGGCGAGACAAGCGAGCCCCTGCGAAATCGTACGGCCGCCGGTGTGATCAGCATTATAGCCGGGTTAGCGAAGAGTAGCAGGCAGGCACAGTTCGAGCAGACTTTCAGAAGCAAGAGAGCGAGAGTATGGGATAGGAGTGATATTATTAGCTTTAGCAGTGATGATATGACACATGTAATCTTCCCCCATTCTGATCCCCTTGTTGTATTTTCCATCGTTTTAGAAAATACAGTCGATTATAAATTAAAATGAGTCTTTATTGATAATGAAAGTTTTCAAAATTTATTATATCTTGACGCTCTTTTTAAGTTTGGATTGAGGCGAAGCCAAATGAAAGCGGCCAATAGCCCTCTGTACGGTCTGGATAACGAACTTGTACCTATGCAGGGAGAAATTCAGCTAGAGATCACGATGAAAACTTATCCGTGTACCACAACGCGAGAGCTAACATTCCTTGTCGTTGATTTGCTGTCTGTCTACAACGTCATCCTGGGCAGACCGTTCCTCATGTCCTTCGGGGCTATTATTTTGATCCCATATTTAAAGGTAAAATTTTTGATCCCGTACGGCGTAGGAGAGGTGCTTGATGATTAGGTGATGGGGCAGACGTGCTACTTGTCCCAAGTTGCTCCAGTGATACCGGACAGCATGAACGGAGACTTGGATCTCCGCGACGAAGCCACACTGTAGCAAGCCAAATTAGGTGAGGTGACTGAAGTGGTCCCTTTGGACCCTACCGAGCCAGAGAAGTATGTGGACATCGGCAGCTCTCTCACCGTATCCAACTGCGATCGGCTCATTAGCTTTCTACGGAAGAACTCAGACGTATTTGCGTGGGTTCTTGCCGACTTGTCAAGGATACCAGCCGAAGTAATGATCCACAAGTTGGGTTTCGATCCCGATCGTAAACCCGTTTGTCAAAATCATATGAACTACTCCATCGAGAAGCTAATAACAATAAGAGAGGAAGTGAATAAAGCCTGTCCTAATGATAGCTTCCCGCTCCATCGGATTTACCAATTTGTGGATTCTACGTCTGGACACAAGCTCCTGAGTATTATGGATGCCTACTCAAGTTATAATCAGATCAGGATGGACTCAAACGATAAGGAACACACCTTCTTCATGACCGACCAGGGAACATACTGTTATAAGGTCATACCCTTCGGTCTCAGGAATGGCGGGACAACCTACCAACGTTTTGTGAACAAGATGTTAGAAGCCCAGATTGGAAGGAACGTGAAGGTATTCATCGACGATATGCTCGTCAATAGTAGATTAGTCGATGACCATGTTCATGATCTAGAGGAGACCATCCAAGTACTCCCAACTCAAATGATAAAGCTCAACTCGAGGTAACATCCGGAAAGTTCTTAGGCTTTATAGTGTCTCAGCGTGACATAAAAGCAGACCCGGAGAAGATAAGAGAAATTCTTGACATGAGCCCTCCGTGGAACGTGAAGGAAGTTTAGAAGTTTACGAGACGACTGGTAGCTCTATCATGGTTCCTAACTAAATCCGTGGAAAAGTACTTGCCCTTCTTCAAGGCACTAAGAGGAATGAAAGCGTCTGAATTTTGGTGGATGGGTGAGCGTGAGGACGCTTTCAAAGAGCTAAAGGCATACGTCACTACCCCAGCTCTCCTAAGCTCACCATCGGTGGGCAAGGACCTGTATCTCTACCTGGCCACGTTGGACAAGGCGCTTAGCTCGGTGCTCGTCAGAGAGCACGATGGTGCATAGCGACCAGTGTACTACATGAGTAGGGTATTGACGGACGTGGAGAGTCGATACCCGCATGTGGAGAGGATTGTACTAACCCTTATCTACTTAGCGCGAAAGTCGAGGCCCTACTTTCAAGCACACCAGATCATCGTTCCGACAGATGAACCCCTGAAGTTGATCTTCTAGGAGCCAGAGACTTATGGGCTGCTGGTTAAGTGGGCAATAGAGTTGGGAGAGTTTGACGTAGAGTTTCGGCCACGACCAGCCCTAAAGGGCCAGGCCCTAGCCGATTTCATCATCAAGGTGGTAACCCCAACTTTAAAAGTCTCACACAGCCCGAAGAGTTTGGACGCATCGAACGTTCCCTCATGGACCCTGAATGTCAATGGATCAGCGATCCAGACAAGTAGTAGAGCTAGAGTTGTGCTGAGAACTCCAGACGGGACAAAGATCAAATACTCTGTTACACTGACTTTCCCTGCCACCAATAACGTGGTTGAGTTCGAAGGGCTTTTTTTGGGACTTTTCTTGGCAAAAGAGTGCTTTGCAAAGTCGCTGGTCATGCACAACGACTTGGAGCTAGTGGTCAACCAGATCCAAGGAGCCTTCGAGGCATAAAACCCTTACCTCGCGAAGTACCTGGCGAAAGTAAAGGCCCATACCCAGGTGTTCAAAAGTTTTAAGATCGTACACATACCTAGAGCCAAAAATTGAAAAGCTAACCAGTTGGCAAGGGATGTAGCCGCAGGATCTTTGGAGTAGTACATTAAAAGCATGCAAAAAATCCTGGCTACACCAAGTGTGGACGGTTTAGACTAAGAAGTCTTGCAGGTCCACGAGGGCGACAATTGGATAACCCCATACCATAGGTATCTGATGGAGGGAACCTTGCTTGTAGACACTGGCAAGGCTAAGCGAATCAAGAAGACAACAGGTTGGTACGTGATCATTGATAGTAGGTTATACCGAAGGGGGTATTGCACTCTCTACCTAAAATGCCTAACTCTTGAGAAAGCTGAGTAAGTGAGGTCCATCTTGGCATATGCGGCTCGCACATTGGAGGAAAAAACCTCGCATTTAAGATAATGCAACAAATTCTTTCCTAGCTCACGATGAAACGAGACACCCTAAAATTTGTAAAGAAGTGTGAAAGCTGTTAGGTTCTTGAACCCATGGCTCATCTGCCCAACACAGAGCTGCACAGCCTTCAGTTCCCGTGGCAATCCGCACAATAGGGGCTCGATATTTTCAGACCTATGCCCTTGGTTTATGGACAAAAAAGTTCCTTATCGTCGGTATTGACTATTTTACCAAGTGGGTAGATGTAGTTCCCCTCGCGCGGATCACCAAGTAGAACGTAGCGGAGTTCCTCTGCCAGAACATCGTCTGCCGTTTCAGACCTGCACCATGTTAGCATCAAACACGTAAGAATGAAGACTGGCAAAGATGCACAAAGTAACCAAATAGCGCAAGGCATTAGGGTGGAGCCTCGTGACATGAACGCGCAATGCATCAACAAGTGCATACAGATCACACGGCATGGGGTAGCGAAGCCCTCCCTTTAGATGGTGTTCGTACATGACGATAAATCCCTCTAGAGGGCGTTGGCCCTAGCAGTCGGGCTAGGAGCGCAGTAAGCCGCACCACTGGGGACCTCGTAGTCCACCATCAACGTGGCAATGGCGCGCGCCGTCAGAATGAACCCAGCGTTGTTCAGCCCACGGTGAACTATGCGAGAAACTCGAAAGGTGGAGGGAGAACTCTTCTTTTCCATCTCATTCTCTCAAGGAAATATCAGGAGCTCTCAGTGCAAGGAAGCACAAAGAATGGAACCTGTCAAGGCACTGCTTAAATAGGCGGGAGGGGGCCATTGCGCGGGAAACTCAATCGTCGTTTCACTTGATAGCAAGGCCACGCGTCCATTGAGCAAAAGCGCTGTGAACTCCCAAATAGCATCCAATCATGGCCCCTCCTAGATTGCAGATTGCAATCACCTTAGCCGCTAGCCAAAATTTTGACTATCACATTTGCATTTAATGTGGGGATTCTGATCGCTAGGACTGGTGGTGGCATGGCTTCCAGGGCGTGTACCTAGAAGGAAAAATAAATCGCTCCAACATAACAAACGACAGACAGTAATAAATAAGCCGCACGTTTAAGTAAAAAAGTTCTATTATACAATATACTAATAAACTCTTTTTTACAATAGGAGGCAGCCAACGGCTATGAATTATAAGTAGCTGCCCTCACTGGGCCTAGAAGGATTCGGAGCCGTGTACCCCATTAGGTTCGTGTGTGTCAGGGCGCCTAAGTTTTGAGAGTCTAGGACACAGATGTAGAAGTTTGGCTCCTCCAACCTGACTAGCTTCCCGCTAAGACGGATACCATCCTGTAACTTCCTTTCCAGTGCAGGAGCCTCCTCCTCTCGCTTGACCCTTGACTTCAACTCGGCCACCAACCTTCCTAGTGTATGCACGGAATTGCTCGAACTCCTCTTAAAGAGCCTAAATGACGTCTTGAGCCTGCATGTTGGCACCTGCAAGCCTCGATGCCTTTGCTTTTGACTCCACTCGAACCCTCTCAAAGTTTGCGGCGCGAGCCCTCGTCTATTGAATTTCTCCGACCGCGACTTGCATCCTAGCCTCAAAGTCGTCGACAGCCCTAGCTACTTGGTGGAGCATGGGAGCCAACCTCCTAGGTCTGCGGTGCTGTGAGGAAGTGGATGCCCCCTCCATCTCGAAGCCTGGTGGTGCCCTCAGAAATCTCATCGGTCCTACCATAGTGGCCTCAGAATGGCAGCTTTCTGCGGCTACAGCACCGAGTGCAGCCTCGGCATGGATCCCTGAGGCGTGCATACCCCTCTCATATTTCTCAGAGGATGGTATAGATTCTGATGAAGAAGACGATCTTTGCATTGGTGTCGAGACGGAAGGAATAAAAAATGATGCACGTTTCACACTCTCGAAGCCACTAAAGGACACAAAGGCCCTGGAGAGAACCCAGACGTTTAAATAGCTAGAAACTCCTCAGTGAAATGGTGTCGCCCCAAAGAAGAAGTGTACCGAGAGAGAGCCAACAAGCTCCTTCTACGTGGTGGATCCCATAAGCGTCGCCCCTTTTCAAGGCAAGTCATTATGACACAATGCCCCAAGATCTTCCATGCATTTAATGTGTTAGATAACCCGATGGATGCGACGTCTGCCAGCGGTGTTTGATCTCCCAGCGCGACACACGTTAGTGACCTTTTCCCGCTGCATGCTCTCGTCGACGGTCTGCATTGGGTCTCGAGGGATGATGTCGGCGGAACAGACCGCAGGTAATCGGGAATGCTCAAGCGCTTGAATTGGTGAGTACATCGGTGAGGGGATCCAATTGTCCCTGAAATCAACCCAAAAAGCAACAATGGGAAGAAGATGCATATGACAAAATAGAAGAATAAAGGCAAAAACTATTAGTTTTATTAATCAAAATTTTATTTACAAAGTACAAGGCTTGCGACAGTGAAAGTATCAAAAAGAAAAATATACAGTATGGAGTATAAACCCCAAAATAGCGGCTTCAGATGCTTGAAGCCTTATTGGGGAAGGTGATCTACATTTGATCTCCTCGGCTCAGCCGCCAAAACCCCGATCGGCCCAAACATCCAAGCCGACGATGCTGGCCAAACCCTGAAGGTTCATCAAATGTTAATCACAGCGGCATAACTAGCACTCATAATAGTAGACCCAGCGGGGACGCGACTAGCCCGTGCTCCCCCTACCGAGGCTCCACCTTCCACCTCCTCAAACGGATGGCATGTATGATGAACCCGACACGGTTGAGGCCATCAGTGACACGCTATCCTGAGGACAAAAAGCCCCATGATAGCTCCGCAAGGATCCTCCCACACACTGGGAACCATGCCACCCGCAAGGAAGGCATATAACGGTGATAGAGTGGCCAAGCCGCCCTCATTAGTATGGGAAATCTCCCATGATCGGGGCATGAAGACAGTTTTTGATGGAAGCTCTAGGTCTCCAGTAAGTCCATCCAACTCCTTTGCGAATTCCCGCTGGGAGCAGGACAAGCCAAGGGCCTCGCATCACTCCTTCGAGAATTGGCTAAGGCATGGATCTCTCTAGTTGGGAACTCCCCTATTTATGGGCTAGCCAGCGGCCTATCCCCGCCCAGCAGAGCACGCTACCCGATAGCCGTCAATCAATAAACAGGAAAGTCCTCGATACAGGCGCAGACTCTTGCGTGTGAACCCTTCCTTTTAGAGCACCGAATTTCTGCGACGTTTGAAAAGCCTGCATGATTGCCTCGGAAAGATGCGACGCCAAGAGAGGACAAGGTCTAGCGCATCTCGATGAAGGACATGCAGTGCTCGGCTAGACCTTTAGAGGACATGCCAGGCCTTAACTATTGGTCGGCCCAGTTATGGGGGCTAGTGTTGTGTCTAGAATCGCGAGGCCTAATTCAAGAAACAGCAGCCCGAACTGCCAACACGGCCCAGAACTCAAAGCATCCTACGTGGCGACCCATCGCCCACAACCAATCGGTGCTTCCTGCGACTTATTAATGCAGTTGTAGACGACAGATGAGAGGTAGCAAAGGCAAGTCAATGAGATGGAAGTCAACTCTACCGGCCACGGTTGACATCACTCCTTACAGCAGGCCAGCTAATCCTTGCGCAAGGAGCAGACCAAGCATATCCAGCAATGAACGACGGTATTGTCATCACCACAAGGGACAACTGACACCATCGACCGCTACCAGCAGTCAACGGCCGATGAATCTTTGCAAGAAGGATTCTCACACCCAAAATTCCACTCCCTGCTGCCTATAAATTCCCTCTCATTCTAGAGGAAAAGGGATCAAATCCCAAATCCTTAATCTGAGCATGGGCATTGAGATAAGCGCTCATTGAGTTTCTGATCTAAGATTTACGTCCAACGCTAATCCTTCATAGCCTTTCACAGGCTACCAAAAGTGAGCCACATATCGCGGTGTATATAGGGAGTTAGGCTTCTCACTAACCGCTCATCAACTCCCCCACTATTACATTCATATACTTACGCCGCACACCCAGCCTTCTTCCGCACACCTCTAAGCATTCGCCTCCTTTTCGTTCATTGCAGGAGGTTACTGACTTGAGGGTCGGAGTGTTATCGGTGGGAGAAATTTTACCGACCTCTAACATCTTATTTTTTAGTTTGTATTGTGCAGGTTCCATATTAATAGCGACGAAGATCAGATCCGCTCGTGATTCCCTCCGAGCGTCGAAGAATCCGAAGACTTTCTAATCCGTACGATAATCGGAGACTTGGGATGCAACAAACAAGATTGCCTCCCTTATTCGGAGGAGACTTATCGTTGCTAAGACAAGAAGAAATAAGATTGTTACACAGGTTAATATTAAGAAGAAAACAAAAAAGGTGTATTATTTTCTCAGGTATTTAATAATAACAATTATATTTTAGAACAAATAAATTGGAAAAATTAATTGTGAATTAAATGTAATGGGTGCTTGCTTTTATTTTAAAAATCGTACTTTTGAAAGAAATTATTATTTGCAAATTCTTATAAATGTACGTCTAGGATTCTCTTGACAAATTTAAACTGAAA
>JAOVVI020012281.1:0-12301 GCA_028571085.2 Nepenthes alata | reverse complement strand
GGAGGATTATTTGAGGAAAAATAATCTGGTCCATCACAGTTGTGCTCCAGTAGCTCCTTGTTGTGCCCAGCAGTGCTTGTGTCATACCGGTGTTGCGCCCAGCATCTCCCTTGTCGTGCCCAGCAACACTTGTGTTGTACCCATGCTAGTTCATTGTTGCTTGTCGTGCTCCAACCGCTCCCTTGTTGCACCCTAGGAATGCCCTAGTCACACTGGTATCATGCCCAGTAGCTCCTTTATCGGGTCGAGTAGTGCTGGGTTGCACTCGTGTCGATCCCTTGTTTCTCCTAGCGATACCTACGTCGCTTGTCGTGCTCCAGCAGCTCCCTTGTAGCGCCCAGGAGTGCTCCCAGGAGTGCCCTTGTCGCGCTGGTGTCATGCCCAGTAGCTTGCTTGTCCCATCCAGTAGCACTGGTGTTGCGCTCATGATGGTCTCCTATCTCTCCTAGAAGCATCCACACTATGCTTTTTGTGCTCCAACAACTCCCTAGTCGTGTTGACAAGTGCTGGTGTTACGCCCCAACAATGTCATTGTCACACCCAGCAAGGACTTGGTCGCTCCCCAGGAATGCCCTTGCCCTGCCAAGCAGCTCCCAGCACACCCCAGCAGCGCCCTTGTCGTTCCGAGTGCATCCCTATGGTGCCCGTGTCATCTGCAGCAACCCAGGTCGATCTAGCACCACCCGTGTCATGCTCTTGAAGAACCTAGCAGCCTTCTTGTCGCACCTAGAGACATTCTTATCGCACCCTGTGACACTCGTGTCACACCGAAGTAGTGCCCTTGTCATGCCTAGTAGTGCCCTTGTCACCCTCGTGTCATATCCGGGAGTGCCTGGGTCACTCCCCAGCACCACCCATGTTGCACCCAGCAGCTCCCTAGCATGCCCCATTGATGCCATTGTCGAGCCCTATGTGTGCCAACTAATCCATTGTCGCCCAGTAGTTGCCTTGTCGCATCCGTGCTGCTCCCTTGTCGCACCCTAGAAGTGCCCTTGTCACATCCAGCAATGCCGGTATTGCACCCATGTCGCACCCATGTAGGTCCCTTGTCACAACCAGCAGTGCCTATGTCACTTGTCTCATCTAACTTGCCCCAGTAGCTCCCTTGTTGTGCTCCATCAGTGCCCTAGTTGCACCCAACAGTGCTGGTGTTGCACCCATGCGACTCGTTTGTCGCTACCCAGTAGCACCCTTGTCCCACCCCAGCAACAACCTTGTCACGCTCTATCAGTGTCCTTGTTGTGCTCGGCAATGCTGGTGTCGCACCCCATCAATGCTCTTTTCACTCCCATGTTGCTCCCTTGTCATGGCCCAGCAGCGCCCTTGTCGGGCCCAGCAATGACCTTGTTATGACGGGCAATGCTTGGGTCATCTAGAGCCCAACCAGAGTCACACCTAACAGCGCCTAGGTCGCACCCCGGCACAAGTGTCACACCCAACACCTCCGATGTCGCGCCCAGCATGTCCCAGTAGCACCCACCAGTGCCTAGGTCAATGCCTACCAACACTAGTGTCATGCTAAGTCACTCCCCAGCGCGCCCCAACACCTCCCATATCGCGCCCAGTGCATCCCAGCAATGCCCGTGTTGTCCTCAACATTGCCTAGTTTTCTAATAATCTCGGACCATCACTACCCTTGTCACTCCCTCCACGCCCCATCAACGCCCAAGTCATGCCGGGGTCATTCCTCAGCACCGCCCATGTCATGCCCAGCACGCCCCCGTAGTGCCCTTGTCGTGACTGAGTTAACACGGAGGCTTTGCAAAGCTTTGCCATATTGATCATCTTGCCATGCCGTTCCCAATGACATGGCACATCTTTGGTGATGCTTGTCCATGCTTGAATCTTGCCTCCCATCGGCTTGGCCTGAATTTTTGAGGTATTGTGTGGCCTCACCATGACATGTCTCACCAACGCACGTTGTCTCGAGGTAGACATCTTTTGCCACTGCCTTGGTGATTTGTTTGTAGATATTAACCCAATAATCTTGCCCTCAGCTCTCCGTGCATGCTTTCAGTAGGAAAATACCCTTTTCCTAGTGAATATGAATTTTTACGCATTTCTTGCCATTAATAATTGGACTAACGACCCCTTCCCAAACTCAAATCACGACGCCAACACATCTAAATTTTCTCCACAATTTGTGCTAATTTTTGAAAGAAAAGCTTGTAATTTAGACAAGTCTTGACGGAGTTATTAATTTTTAAAGTTGCACGATATTTGAGAAATTATTAAAATATCCTCCCATTGAAAAAAAAAACCCGAGGCTTGGTTTTAAGATACTCCTAATTTTTATCTTTCTGACAAAAAACATTACATAAAAATATTATCGGTAACTATAAAAAATCCCATTGTGAAAGTTGAGGGGTCCAATAATTACTCCTGCTAAGGAAAAAAAGGCCCAAAAGCCTCTATAAGGGGAGTTGCTTCGCTGCTGGGGCGTGTTGATGCTACCACCCATGCATATCACCAAGGCATACCATGCATGGTTCTACATGTTTTGTGTTACTTATACGCGTTCCGCAACACCGTGATTTCACGACCTGGATTTCCATGCGCTTGGTGTATACCACTCATATGCTCGGTTTGTCCCATCTATCATTGCTTCGCTAAAGGTGCATGTCAGCATGCCAAACATCATGCTACGTGTCCTATGTTGTTCCTACGTGTTTTGCCATGCCATGAATTTGCAGCTGAAGTTCCCTTCCAATGCATATCAGTTGTGTCCTCGATTGTCCCGACTATCAGTGTCTTGCAGCGTGCATGTCGACATGCCTTGCATGGTGCTCTATGTGCTGTGTTGTTCATACAAGGTTCACCATGCCATGATTTTACATCCCAGGCTTCCATGCATTTGGTGCTTATCTATCTCGGGTTGTCTCATCTATTGGTGTTTAGTTGCAGGTATAAGTCAGCATGCCATGCGTAGTGCTGGGTATGCTGTGTTTTTCATACGTGTTTCATCACACCATTATTTTGTGGCATTGGTTTCCATGCATTTGATGCTTGTCATCCATACGCTCAAGTTATCCCATCTTTCAATGTTATGCTATAGGTACGAGTCGGCACAACATGAGTGGTGCTACGTGTGCTGTGTTGTTCATACGTGTTTTGCCACACAATGATTTCATGGCATGGGATCCATCCATTTGGTGGGAGTTAATCGTATGCTTAGGCTATCCCTTCTAGCAGTACTCATAAGGGAACTTGGTAAACTGATTTAATTAGCGTTATAATTTGCTTACGGATCAACTATCAGGGTTCGAATGAGCATACGTGATGGCATCTGAGTAGTGGTGGGCTTGTCTGGGTTATTAGGCTCTTCGTCTATGCATTGAACCGGATGCACACGTGCCTTTTCACCAAAAGGCCAAGATCTTTGTGTATTGGTTGATGTGTTGTTTCCTATGTTTCATAGCCATTTGAAGGAATTTATCTTGTTGGGAAGTTGCCTTCTGCTTGGTGTCCTATGCGGTATCGGGTAGATGATTCATAAGGCTCATTGTCCCCCCTTGTCGCATTTTCTACGCAACTAAGGTGGGCGATGGACTTTAGTGTGTTCTCTCAGATGAAGAAGATTTAGATACAAGTTATATGCAAGAAGTCACGTCAACTCGATCCCTATAGAGATAAACAATAGTTGAACACTCGCTGACCTCTTGACCGGTGTTTAAATTTATTGGGATGGCTCATGATTGTCGACGTCAATGAAGGAATGCTACCTGGTTGATCTTGCTAGTAGTCATATGCTTGTCTCAAAGATTAAGCCATGCATGTGTAAGTATGAACTAATTCAGACGGTGAAACTGTGAATGGATCATTAAATCAGTTATCGTTTGTTTGATGGTACATGTTACTCCAATAATCGTAGTAATTCTAGAGTTAATATGTGCAAGAAACCTTGAATTCTAGTAGGGATGCATTAATTAGATAAAAGGTCAACGTGAGTTTAACCAATGTCTCTGATAATTCATGATAACTCAACAGATTGCATAGCTTTGACGTTGACGGCGTATCATTCAAATTTCTACCCTATCAACGTTTGATGGTAGGATAGTGGCCTACCATGGTGGTGATGGGTGACGGAGAATTAGGGTTCGATTCTAGAGAGGGAGCCTAAGAAATGGATACCACATCCAAGGAATGTAGTAGGTACACAAATTACGCAATCTTGACATGGGAAGGTAGTGACAATAAATAACAATACCGTGCTCATTGAGTATGGTAATTAGAATGAGTACAATCTAAATCCCTTGACAAGGATCCATTAGAGCGCAATTCTGTTGCTAATAGCCACAGTAATTCTAGCTCTAATAGTGTACATTTAAGTTGTTGTAGTTAAAAAGCTCTTACGTGAACCTTGGGATGGGGCTACTGGTCTTCCTCCGGTGAGCACCGATCATCTCTTCCCTTCTGCCAACGATTCTCAATTGGCCTTAATTGGCCAGGTCGTGCCTCCAACTCTATTACTTTGAAGAAATTAGAGTACTCAAAGCAAGTCTAAGCTCTAGATACATTAGCATGGGATAACATTATAGGATTTCTATCCTATTATGTTGGCCTTCGAGATTGGAGTAATGATTAACAAGGATAGTCGGGGGCACTCATATTTCATAGTCAGAAGTAAAATTCTTTGATTTATGAAAGATGAACTATGAAAGAATTTTCCAAGGATGTTTTCATTAATCAAGAACAAAAGATGGGGGATCGAAGATGTTAAGATACAATCCTAGTCTCAGCCATAGATGATGCTGACCAGGGATCCGTAGATGTTACTTTTAAAACACCGCTGGCACCCCAAGAAATCAAAGTTTTTGGGTTCAGAGAGGAGTATGGTCACAAGTCTGAAATGTAAAGGAACTGATGGAAGGGCACAACAAAGATTGCATCCTACGGCTTAATTTTACACGAAACGGGAAAACTTACCAAGTCCAAACATAGTAGGGATTGAAAGACTAAGAGCTCTTTCTTGATTCTATGGGTGGTGGAGCATGGTCATTCTTAGTTGGTGTAGTGATTTACCTAGTTAATTCCATTAATGAACGTGACCTGAGCTTGCTAATTAGCTATGTGGAGCTATCCCTTCATAGCTAGCTTCTTAGAAGGACTATGGCCTTCCAGGCCATGAAAGTTTGAGGCAATAACAGGTCTGTGATGCCCTTAGATGTTCTGGGCTGCACATGTGCTACATTGATTTGTTTAACGAGTCTATAGCCTAGGCTGACAGGCCGGGTTATCTTTCAAATTTCATCATGATGTGGATAGATCATTATAATTGTTGATCTTCGTCAAGGAATTCCAAGTAAGCACGAGACATCAGCTCACGTTGACTATGTCCCTACCCTTTGTACGCACCGCTCGTCGCTCATACGAATTGAATGGTCCAATGAAGTGTTTGGATAGCAGCGACGTGAGTATTTTCCTACTGGCGATGTCATGGGAAGTCCACTGAACCTTATCAGTTAGAGAAAGGAGAAGTTTTAACACGGTTTCCGTAGGTGAACCTATGGAAGGATCATTGCCAAAAATTGCTAAGTAGAGTGACCCGTGGACATGTTGAAATAAAATCATCCGAGGTGCGGTGCATAATGTGGCGTGGTGCCCTCGACAGCCAACCAAGCTCACACTTTCTAGTCTACTTGAGGAGCGGCAATTGGCGTGTTTGGTTAGGCTTGGCACAAGAATGGACCCTGACATAGATCGCCCCAAGGAACAATAACATAGTGTGTGTTACCTTGACATCGGATGTGCAGTTAGAAGGTGGTAACCTGTCGTATCTAAACGATGCTCAACAATGGATATCTCGGCTCTTGCATCGATGAAGAATTCAGCGAAATGTGATACTTTGTTTGAATTGTAGAATCCCGTGAACCACTAAGTTTTCGTACACAAGTTGCGCCTAAAGTCTCTAGGCTAAGGGTACGTCTGCTTAGGCATTATGCTTAGCGTCGCCCCCAACCAAGCCATTGTGTCTCTGCATGCAAGGCTGAGGTGAAGAGTGGCCTTTCCATGGGTTGTTGTTCGGTTGGCCTCAAATAAGAGCTCCATGATTGTTCCATGACGTTCGGTGGTCAATAAGGTGAAGGACAAGGTTGCATCGCGTTGTGCTTAGCATGTCACCTTTGAAGCTCGCATGACCCCGCCGCGTCATCCAACGCCACCAACGTAGCGACCCCAGGTCAGGTAGGGCTACCCGCTGAGCTTAAGCATATCAATAAGGAGGGAAAAGAAAACTTACAAGAATTTTCGTAGTGATGGCGAGCGAACTGGGAAGTGCCAAGCTTTAGAATTTGGCAGCTCTATCGTCTAAACTATAGCCTAGAGAAGTGTCCACCGCGACAGACCGAACCCAAGTCCCTTGGAAAGGGACGCTAGAGAGGGTGAGAGCCCCGTCATGCCTGGAGCCTGTCACACCACGAGGCACTGTCGGTGAGTCTGGTTGTTTTGGAATGTAGCCCCAAGCAGGCGGTAAATTCCGTCCAAGGCTAAATAACCACGAGAGATCGATAGTGAACAAGTACTATGAGGGAAAAGTTGAAAAGGACTTTGAAAAGTGAGTCAAAGAGTGCTTGAAATTATTGGGTGAGAAGAGGATGGGGGCAGGCGATGCATCCCGGTCGGATTCAGAATGGTCACAAGCCGACTCACCGATCGGCTCGGGGCATGGACCGATGCAAATTTCAGGGGTGACTAAAACTTGAGTCATAAATAAGCTCGGGAGCATCGTCCCAATGATCATGGAAGGTAGTGTGCCCCGTCACAGCGTGCTTAGCACCTGCATGCTCCGGGCGTCAGCATACGGGCCCCATTTAGCCTATCTTGAAACACGACCGAAGGATTTTGACCTGTGTGTGAGTCAATGGGCATGTACACCTATACTGCACAAGGAAGCGGATTGGTGGGATCCCCTCAGTGGCTGCACCGCCGACCGCCCATGATCTTCTAAGAAAGGTATGAGTGAGAGAACCCTTCGAAAGATGGTGAACTTTACCTGAGTAGGCCAAAGCAAGAGAAAACTCTGGTGGAGGCCCGAAGAAATATTGACATGCAAATCATTCATTTGACTTGGGTCTAGGGGTGAAAGACTAATCGAACTGTCTAGTAGTTCATTCCCTTTGAAGTTTCCCTCAGGATAGCTAGAGTTAGAATGCGAATTCTATCGGGTAAAGCTAATGATTAGAGTCATCTGGGGTGTAATACCCTCGAACTATTCTCAAACTTTAAATAGCTAGGACAGCATGACTGCTTCTTGCGCCACGACACGGAATCAAGAGATCTAAGTGGGCAATTTTTGGTAAGCAGAACTGGCAATACAGGATGAACTGGAAGCCAAGTTACGATTTCAAACTGCGTGCTAACCTAGATCCGACAAAGGGTGTTGGTCGGTTAAGATAGTAGGACGGTGGTCATGGAAGTCAAAATCTGCTAAAGAGTGTGTAACAACGCATCTGCCGAATCATCTAGCCCCAAAAATGGATGGTGATTAAGTGCGCAACCTACACCCTGTCGCCGGAGCAAGTGCCAGGCCTAGATGAGTAGGAGGGTGTGGGTGTTGCCACAAAACCCGTGGCGCGATGCAGGGCAGAGCGGCCATCAGTGCAGATCTTGGTGCTAGTAGCAAATATCCAAATGAAAACTTTAAAGGCCGAAGAGGGGAAATGTTCCATGTGAACAACCCTTGCACATGGGTTAGTTGATCCTAAGAGATGGGGGAAGCCCGTTCGACAGTGTGCCAGCGCGAGTTTTGAAAGGGAATCGGGTTAAAATTCTTGAACTAGGATGCAGTGGTTGATGGTAACATTAGGGAGTCCGAAGACATCAGCGGTGGCCTTGAGAAGAGTTATCCTTTCTATTTAATAGCCTACCCACCCTAGAAACGGCTAAGCCGGAGGTAGTGTCTAGCAGCTAGAAGAGCATCGCACGTTGTGTGGTGTCCGTTGCACCCCTGGTAGCCCTTGAAAATCTTGAGCATCGAGTATCGACCACACCCCATCATTCTCATAGCCGCATCAAGACTCCAAGGTGAATAGCCTCTGGTCAATGGAACAATGTAGGTAAGGAAAGTCAGTAAAATGGATCTGTAACTTTGGAAAAAGGATTGGCTCTAAGGGCTAGGCAGGGGGGTCCCAGTCCCGAATCCATCAGCTGTCAATGGACAACTCGAGCTACCTCCCCTATGAAAGTGGGTTGCCGCGTGCTAGCAGGGGAATGGACTGGGAACAGCTCTCTCAGGGGTTTTCGCTGGGTGTCAAACAACTGACTCAAAACTAGTATGGATATGGAGAATCTTGCTATTTAATTAAAACAAACCATTGCGATAGTCATTGAGGATGCTAACACAATGTATTTTTTCCCAGTGCTCTGAATGTCAAAGTGAAGAAATTCAACCAAGCGCGGGTAAACAGCGGGAGTGACTATGACTCTCTTAAGGTAGCCAAATGCCTCGCCATCTAATTTGTGACACGAATGAATGGATTAACGAGATTACCACAATTCCTACCTACTATCCAATGAAACCATAGCCAAGGGAACGTGTGAGATCTCGATCCCGAAAGCATGATAATTCCTAGTCATTGAATTAATATAAGTATGTTTAAGGCAATTAGGTTGAGGAAAATGTGGGGAAAAACATAATTGTAGAGGCAAAATAAGCCCCTAGGGCATCGGCGCCAGGGGCGCTACTAGTGCTTGATTAATAGAATGCGTTGCTCGAGTGGCACTCGAGGCACCACCCGAGTAGGTTTAGTAGAATCGGGTGCTTGAAGCATGCCTGATTATCCCTCGAGCGCCAGTGATGTGTTCCCTCACATGACTTCTTCCCTTTGTGTTTTTAAAGGGGAGATTAGGGTGCGAAAAGGAGAACAGCAACGAGAGCAGAACGAGAGGAGAAGAAGAGAGGAAAGAGAAGGATGTGGGGAAAATCCACCGATCCACTTGGATCTAGTAAAAATAATTGTAGACTAACCTCAGACAAGTGTACTCCGGATGTTATATACCATTTTTATAGAGTTTTAATATCTCTGCGATAGTATTTATACTCTAAAAGCATGTTTCTCCATGTTCTGTGTAAATAAAACCTTTTTTTGTAAATTAATCAGATAGATTTAATGTTTACATGTATATACTGCAATATTTGGCTTTAAATTTATGTAAATGCTTGTGTTTGGTGCCCGTTTTGTGTCTGGAATATTTATTGAAATGCTAGATACGAAAATTGAGGATTTAATATTTAAAAGTCATGATTTCTGATATGTGACAGTTAATTTGTAAAAGAGTATTGTTCATGTTATGATTTATAACTTAGAAATTTACACGAAATAGCATTGTTAAATTTTTGTGAAATTCTGAAAAAAACTGAAGGGTTGCCAAACTATTTATGTATATTTAGAAGTGAAATTGAAGGATTAGAAACTGTTACTGTATGTTCTAAAACTGACAAAAGAGTTATTGTGATACTCTGACTGATTTCTAAAACTGAAAACATTTTTAGTTTAGAAAATGAGAAGAAAACTATTTCTGATACTTTTAATTAGGACCCAATACTAATATACAGTCATGTGAGGTTTTCTAGCATACCATAGAATGTTACGGTGGTAATCATAGATAACTCCATCCATGAAATTATATGTGGCCTGCCCTTCCATAGGGCGTTATTGGAATAGACTTTAGTGGTCAAAAATTCTCCGTTGGCTTTGAGTTGTGTGCCCTAAAACACAATCGGTCCCTATTATCGTTACTGTTCCCGACCTTTGATTCTGTGGTAGAGACACAATCTATTCCCGATTATTTCCCCCCTTGGCTAGTAGGGTACACTAGTTGGGTCCCTAGGATATTAAACCAGAATTTCTGAAGAAACACGTGAGATTTCAAATTGTTTGATGAAAATTGATGCATGTTTAAGAAGAAACATACTTTATTCGCTTTTTCCTGAACTGCTTCTGTTCTTCCGATCTGATATTAATGTTTTTTTTACCCTAACAGGATTTATGTTTTCCGATATCTGTTTATATATAAATTATGTTTTCCTCATGATTATTGTACGTGTTTCTGCTCGACTGCATTCATGTTCGAATAATTTCTCCGTAATTATTGGCTTATCGTATTCAAGCCTAAAATGCAACTGTAATTGCTTTACTACAATATGTTCTACATGAGAGCATTATATTGTGCAAGTTTTAGTACTTTGCTGGACTTTGGCTCACTTTTTATTATTTTTTTCCCTCCAGAAAAAGTTATGGAGACAATACTGGATGATCAAGCCTAGCATAGAGATTAGCAAGGAAGATTCTAGAGTCTCAGTCAAGTCTCAAAGATTTACCTTGAAGTATTTTGGGAGACTTGATAATTCTGCAAGTTTCATAGAATTTTATAAATGAACTTATGTATAAATATTTGTAGCATATTCTGTAAACTATTAGAATTGTATTTATGCTTCCTGTAATGGCCCAGATCCTAAAACATAGGAAATCCCCGACATCGAGTCAATATAATCAAGGAGTTTAGGGAAATCGGGGGATATCCGGTCAATGCTAGTTGACCAAAAAATGAGATAAGGATAGTAATCTGGTCAACACTTGTTGACCGGAAAGCGTGAGAAAAAAAGTAATCCGGTCAACGTCTGTTGACTAAAAAACGTAAACGAAGGCTTATCCAGTCAACGCTAGTTGACTGGAAGGAAGGGAAAGAGGAAAGTAATCTGGTCAACACCAGTTGACCGGAAATATTAAAGGTAAGTAAAATACGGTCAACACTAGTTGACCAGAATGTGAAAGAAGGAGAGACCTAAATTCAGTCAAGGCCAGTTGACCAAAATTGAAGGAAGCACTTACGAAAAGTAAAGTCAGGATGACCATGCCAGAGTTGGTCAACAACTCCCAACCACCACAGTGTGGTTTACCATCCCCACCTACTACTGTCAGACCAAAGTCCTATAAATAGGAACTGAGAGTTTAAGGAAAGTGGTTAGGAAGAGGCTCTCGACAGGATCTTCAAGTGAGGAAAAAACAAAAATTTCAAGCTGATGTAAAGGAATTCAGGCAAGTGTACCCCCCTTAAGTTCATAATTTGATGCAAGAGTATTCACCTTTTTGTTGATCATATGTTTAATGCAAGTATATGCAACTTTGCAATGCAAGTATGTCTGAGTTTTGAGGAATTTATACTACAGTATGTATGATATTGTTCTGATCGTTTGATTTAAGGAAGAATCTTTGTTAACCGCATGTTTAAAAGAAACTCTATTATTCATTATGCTTAGTTTCTTTATGCACGAAGTATAGTTATTTGTCGATCTGCATGAACTTTGAAAATTACATGTTTAAGAAAAGGACCCCCGACTTTTGATAAAAGACCTCCGACCTTTGAGAAAAGGCCTTCGGCTTTTGATATATGACCCCTGGCTTTTGATAAATGACCTCCGGCTTTGCTAAAAGAAAGGTATCCGGCAATGTGTACCATGAAATTCAAACCGACCCTAAGGTGTGATTCCAAACCGACCCTAAGGTGAGATTCAAATCGGCCCTAAGGTGAAATTTCAAACCGGCCCTAAGGTATGAAATTCAAATCGGCCCTAAGGTGAAATTCAAACCGGCCCTAAGGTGTGATTCCAAACCGGCCCTAAGGTGTGATTCCAAACCGGCCCTAAGGTGAAATTTCAAACCGGCCCTAAGGTGAAATTTCAAACCGGCCCTAAGGTGAAATTCAAACTGGCCCTAAGGTGTGATTCCAAACCGGCCCTAAGGTGAAATTCCAAACCAGCCCTAAGGTGTGAAATTTAAACCAACCCTAAGGTGCAATTTCAAACCGGCCCTAAGGTGTGATTTAAAATCGGCCCTAAAGTGAGAAATTGAAACCGGCCCCAAAGTGTAATTTGAAACCGGCAAGTGTCCCATGAAGTTGAAACCGGCCTTAGAACATGTTTTGAAATCGAAATTTGTCCCATGAAATTAAAATCGGCCTTAGAGCATGTTTTGAAATCGGAATTTGTCCCATGAAATTGAAACCGGCCTTAGAGCATGTTTTGAAGTCAAAATTTTTCCCATGAATTTGAAACCGACTTTTGAGAAAAGACCTCCAGTTTTGATAAGTAAGACCTCTGATATTTTGACAAAAAACCTTCGATTTTAAGATGTTAAAAGAAAGGCTATACAGACTTCAATTGTTTGAAATTAAGAACAAAGGCTATAATAACAAGAAAAAATATATGTAATCCGGACAGCAAGTGGAACTCTACGACTTTCGACTTTTGAACTATGATGAATGGCCATTAAAAGATATGAACTAAGAACCGAGTTTCCATTAA
>JAOVVI020012280.1:0-12302 GCA_028571085.2 Nepenthes alata | reverse complement strand
ATTATGATGGAAATGATCTAGATGATTGATGGTTATGTTTGGTTTTAAATTTTTGGTTCCGCGTGTGCGGCCCGATGACGTGTGTTTGGGTATTTCGATTTTGGGTCGCCACAATGATATATACAAGGCAAGATATTACTCATGTGGTTGGATTGATTAGCCAATTCCTCTTCAGTTTTGAAAGGAAGCATTGGTCTACCGTGAAGTGAATCCTTAAATTCCATCAAGTTAATTTTAGGGTGTATTTGTACTTTGACAATGACAAGCTTCTTTTGGTATGGTTTACCAATGTTGACATGGAGTGCGACATTGATTCTCATATGTATGTTTTGGGCTCTTTGATCAAGTTTTTAGGAGCATCTGTATTTAGCAGCCGGGGTTGCAAAAGTCAATTACACTCTACCACCAAAATTGAATTCATTGTGGAGATGGAAGCTAGCTAGGAAATATTGTGGATTAGTAAATTCATTCTAGAACTTGGCTTCAAGTATGACTGGTACATGTTGTTTTGTAATAGTCAAAGTGCTACCTACATTAAAAAAAACTTATCATTACATTCTAAATCAATGCACATTGATTTGAGATATCATTAGGTTAGGAATATTCTTGGTTTGGAGTTGTTGATACTATTAAGTCAAGACCAACTGATGATAAGACGTAGGATATGATGACTAAAGTGGTACATAGGGGACAACTGGAAATGTGCTAAGGTATTTCTAGAATGGCAATAGCCCTCACAAAGTTGTGATGGAAAGTTTTTTGGGATGGGTCACTATCTTTGGAGTCCCGTGCCATTTTATACATGTATTATTTTATGGTTACTAAACTACACTTGAGTCACGCATGAGGGGAGTATGTGCTTAATTTAGAAAGCATGTCCATGCCTAGTGAGTATACATGCATCTTTTTTCGACTTCGTGGGCTTACACTGAATATTACAATAGTGAAAGTGCTTTTTAAATTCAGCCAAAGTGGAGACTGGATTTCCTTGACACCCCGCGAATTAAATATTGGTGGGGTAATTTATGAATCAGTCAAAAATTAGAAGGATAGGTTTTTCTTTTTGAATGCTAGTTTTGATTATGCGTAGTTTGGACAGAATATCATCACTTGACACACGTATGAGTACTAGAAACATGTAAAAATACGGAGTTCTAATTTTAGGATAATTTTGAGTCATTTTCAAAACATATTAGAAGGAAAAAAAAGTATAAGATTTTGCCAACCGTTTGGGCTTCGAAACATTTCCGATCTTTGTCATTCTACGGTATACTATTCTAATAATTGTTTAGAACATTTTACAATTATCTCATTTGCTCTCTTATTGTTTATTGCTCGGTTTTGCCTACGATTTGTTGTGAAACCAAAGGTTTTTTTCGTTGGTTAGTTGTAGTAAAGCTTGGAAATAGTTGAGATATTTGGTATGTAAAGTCTTGTCACTGAGGGGCTTTTCACCTTAAAATCCATGTGTTCTTGATTGTATGATTTTATTTGTGCATTATTATTAATATTTGTTTCTTCACAAATTCAAACAAGGGTGCGGTAAATCGATCTTTGTAGTGATTTGTTCTCAATTTCACATAGATAAAATTCCGGTGTACCACCCACTTATAAGTAAGCATGGACGGCTGAAAACTCCAGTTGGATTTGTTTGTTCGTGTGTGTCATTCTAGTTGCTGACCTGCTGTGGAAGTTTGGTGGCCATATGAAGAATTGAGTTAGTAAGATCCATGCTTTTGAACTAATTAGAAACTTCTAAATTCTTAAGCAGGTACCTTCTGGTTATCCAAGCAAGAACGGATGGTAAGCAACTTTATGTGGATTCCCAAATTCGGTAAAACATCGGCTTTTTTGTTTCACTTACTAACGTTATTGCAATCTGATGCAATGCTTTTGAAGCATTAACAAAACGAATGACATAGTTGATGATTCATATGATGATAAGAAATGCAAGCCTTCTGCTATGAAGCGAGCAGAAGAGGTTCAAGCTAATCTACGAGCCAACTATCCAAGCTTCACCAAGTACATGCTTCGGTCACATGTTACCCTGGGGTTTTGGCTGGTAAGCCAGCCTTCAAATCTGCGCCACCCGCCCCCACCCTTCCCGTTAATATATCGTGGGCTATACATGTCCGGAGGTGATTATAAAATTCTGTAATGACAGGGCCTTCCTAAGAAATTTTGTGATAAGCATCTGCCCAAACACGACTCTACAGTGGTACTGGTGGATGAAGATGGGAACACGTATGAGACCAATTACCTTGCTGGCAAGGTGGGACTTAGCGGTGGATGGAGGGGGTTTTCGCTTTCTCACCATTTGCAGGAGGGGGATGTGGCCGTATTCCAATTGGTGCGGCTTTCAACATTCAAGGTAAGTGTGCACACCTTTCATGAACCAAAGATTATGCATCTTGTCCTTGACATTTATCTTTGCATGACCATACACGGATATAGAATTGTGGACCAATTGCGTACTGCTGTTGTATATGCTCTACTGACATTATATTTGCCTGCTATTATGAGTGATGATTGATCACCAATGGGCTTTTGAAATGGCGAAACATGGATAAGAATATCAACCAATATTTGATATGTCAGCCGATATATATTGGTATTGGCTTCTCGATACTGATATTTTCAAATACTACTATAAAACTGCGATATGATGTTGTACCGGTTATATAATGTTATTTGTTAGCTAATATTTAAAATATTAACAAATATACCTTACTGATATGTAGTTGTCACTTTACGATTGTCAAAAAAATTCTTTCTCATATATATGATAAAGATATATATTGTTCCTTATGTTAGATATTGATATGTCGGGACTCTTGCTAATAATTTCTTCCAAGGATTTATACAATAACACTAATAGCTATTGTTGTCAAACTACATCAACTCCGAGAAAACCGAAGATTTGATGATCCAAATCGATCAAAATAATCTGTAACGAGTGCATGGGCATCATTAAAGTCAATATTCAGATTAAGACAATGTCAGTATTATGGGCTTTGACAGCAGCAGGCCATGACTTGCACTGAAAGGGAAATAAGTACTTAATCTGCATCAGTATTCTTTTTAAGGCAAAAATGTATTAAGTTTAACTAAAAGATGTTTCAAATAGTCAACCCCGTAAATTAAGGCTATCTGCTGTTTTGTTTAAAGTTCAAAGAGCATTTTTATTGTCTTACCGTGCATGAAAACCACCAAGATAGTGTTTCACGTTTAGAAGTCATTTTTCTCTAGCAATCTGTAGTAAGAGATGGCATATATTACCAAGCGGACCAGGGCAATGGGGATTTTACTGTCTTCCTTGGTGATAATCAAGCATATATAGGTTTTAGAACAATGGTTCAATTGTGTTGCATTTCGATCAATATTTCACTCGGTTGTAGGGTATCTCTTGATCTTTGCAGGTCTACATAGTGAGAGTAGATAATTTTGCCGAAGTTGATGGAGCCCTGGGACTTCTTCATTTGGATTCTTCTGCTGACCGTATTATGTTGGGTAAGTTTTATTATTTGTTGTATAAGAACCACACATCTGGTCATCAAATTTACGTCCCAACTGCTGGATTTTTTTAAAAGATGAGTCCATCGGAGCCCCAAATTCTCAAAAGAAGTGTTTGAAGCAACTTCCCCGGGATATTGCCCAAGAAAATGTGGAGGACCACAAGCTGATTACCACAGCTAATCCGTCAGAAAGCGTCGGGCATTATCTAAGCTCCCAAGTAATGGTAATGGATGGAATCAGGCTTGCCGAATCAGCTGTCTGTTTTGAAAATGTTGAACGTTTTGAGAGCTTTAGCATTCTCGTTGATGGGCTAATTATAGACTCCAAGTTCTCGGATCACCTTCGGAGAAAATACTATGAGCTCTGCTGCAGTCAAAAATCATTTCTACATGAGCATCTTCTCCAAGGATTAAACTGCACACTGATTGTGGGAATCATTTCCGAGATTGTCAACATTGCCGATGCCATTAGAGCTTGCAAGGCTTCTGCCTCTCACAACGATCTTCTTATTTGGAAGAGAACTCTGATGGCTTTCGAGCATCTGGGCATGAATGTAGACTTCTTGCGTGCCAGACTTCAAGTTTTGTGGCCTGAACCAAAATCAAAAGAGGTTTCAGCTGTTGAATCAGAAAGCTGCAGCTTTGAAAAGGCTAAACTTTAGACATCTGGTGCTGGTAAAGAGAGAACACATCTCCTAGCTGAAACTTTCACAACGTAAAGAGGAATTGAACTCCTCATATAGGCATGAACTCCAATTTTGGGTAAAGGTGTGGTGCTCCGTGATTAGCCTGCATCTATTCTCAAACTGACAGACGTGTATATTGTAGTTTTTCGTTGCTCCACTGAATTACAAAGGAAATGCCTATTTTGCTAGGAAGCTCTCTGGAGTAGTATGTCTTAAACTAATTATACTTTGTTTATTGTGATGAGTCCGCCATGAATCTGGGCCGGAACCAATGAAGCCCAATTGATAGTAGACGGGTCCAACCATCATTAGGGCCCAACCCGACGACGACATCTTAGGAGATTTGGGGCAAAGCCCATTGGGCACCCCCAACGCATGACCAATCTCCACCCTAGGAGATTCTTGTGCTCGAAAGCCTCCTTCATGGAGCCTACAAATATCTTCTCCCTCAGCAGAGAAGAGGATCCCGAATCCTATTTTTAAAAAACTCAATCGGTGACTTAAGATCTAAGATTGATCCTAGCACCCAGCACTCAAGCAAACAAGGAGAAATAACCAATTCTCTTTCCTCAAACCACTGCTACGATCTGGCGACGATAGTGAGCCACTCTTAGCAGTGCAAAAAGGGGAGCACTCTTGCACACGTGCATTCCCCATCACATTTACTTTCTGCATATATTTTTCTATCTACTGAAAAAGATTTCTGATTTGAGCGTTGGAGTATTTACGGTGGGAGAATATCTCGCTGTCCTCTGACCTTTTATTTGTATTTTGTGGTGTACACGGCTTAGGTTGAGAGACGTGAAGATCGGGCCTGTTCGCGATCTACCCGATTTGAGGAATCTGAAGGCTCCCTAATTCGCATAAAAATTCGGACCCAGGGATGCATCATTAGTGTCGTCTCAGCAAACAACAAAAAAGTCTAACCACTCGTTACAACATTCGCTCTCCCACTTAGAATATGGTCAACACTAGAGCGCAGGCTAGTGCGCCAGCCAGGGACACTGCCACCTACGGTGATGACCCCTCCATGGGTAGTTGTGTCGATGAGCAGGCCGAGCTCGACATGCGTAAGCTGGCTGCTAATGTGGGTGATATGAAGTAGATGCTTTAGGTGTTGTGCGTTTGGGTTGGCACACAGTGGAGGGGAGCCTCTCTTGGGACCCCAACTGTTGACTTTCAGGGGACACGGGGCGAAGGCCCCAGCAGTGAGAATAACCAAGCCTAATGATGCTGGGGCCCAGGCGACCTCAGACAGTAGGGCCCAGACGATAGCTCGGAGTCTCTCAAGCAGGGATGCGTCGGAGGAAAGCTATGAGTGGCAAAACCTTCGTAACTCCCACAATGACAGGAGGCCCATGACCAAATGAGAGGGCTTATACAGTACACGACAGCCTCGCACGGATAGCCACCACGACCTGCATGAACCCTATGACAACTCCGAGTTCTGAGACTTCATCAACGTGAAGAGGAGTAGGTCTATCCCTCGAATAGAGAAAAATGTGAAAAAGATATAGTAGCATGTGTTTAAGGGAGAGCCCGGGTAACAGGCGCTTTACCTAAGGACGTCGTCGTTCGCCCTGGACATCAGAACGTAGCCACTCCCCCTCATGTTCAAGATGTCAACGTTGGATGCTTACGAAAAAAGGATGGATCTGATGGATCACTTGGATTATTTCCAGACGTTGCTGTCCTTCAACAGAGTAAGCGTGTCCGTCATGTGACAGTATTTTCCCCTGACGCTCAAAGGGAACACCAGGCTTTGATTTCATGGCCTCCGGCTAAACTCCATCTGCTCCTTCGACGAGCTTGCTGACTGCTTCGTGTGCCAATTCGCCTCCAGCCGGAGGGAAGAGAAGCAACCCTGACATCTTGTCCGTCTCCGCCAAAAGCCGGAGGAGAGCTTGAAGAGGCTCCTCAACCGCTTCACTGTAGAAGCTCTCTGAATCCCCAACTCTCCGACGAGATGAAGTTGAGCGTCTTCATCGCTACACTGGCGGCTGGGGAGCTCTTCAAACACTTGGTGCACTAGTATCCCCAGACCGTTTGGGAAGTTGAGGCCATCGCTCTGGGGCCTACATTGGAGTCGAGGAGGCCAATGAGGTGAAACGTCCCAAACGTGTGGATTGACTGCCAAAAGGACGAACCACTGAGAAGAAGAGAAACGAAGATGGTAGCCGCTCTCGGGAACCTCGCAAGCAACCCCGATCCGAGCCAAGTGTTTGAAGAGAGTTTAGGCCCTTAACCCTAATGCCCCTGAACGGCATTTGCTTAAACATTTTAATGCAGATTCGGGATAAGAAGTTTTTGAAGTGACCTAAAGCGATGAAGAACCCAGAGGCTGGAGACTAGATGAAGTATTGCCATTTTCACCAGTCTCTAGGATATACCATGGAGGACTGTTGGACCCTGTAGAAAGAAATTAAAGACTTGATCTGCGAGGGGCACCTCACACGATTCCTGAGAAGCTCAGGATAGGCCCCCGAGATCATCGACGATGAAGCTAGGGAACCACCAAGGAACTGTGTTGCCACCAGCGTCATCAGCATGATCTCGAGCAGGCCGTCCAGGAGCAACGGCCGGGATCGGTCTGAGGCTGCGTCCAGCAGCAAGAAAGTAAGGGTGGGGGTTAGGACTGATATCATTAGTTTTAGTGACAATGATATGACACATATAACCTCCCCTTATTTAGACTCTTATTCTATCAGCTCTCGTTTCAAAAAGTACACTTGACTATCAGTTAAAATGAATTTTTATTGATAATAAAAACTCTCAAAATTTGATGTATCTTGATATATTTTTTAAGCTTGGATTAAAAAAGAGCCAAATGAAAGCAACCGAAGGGCCTCTACACGGCCTAAATAATGAACCAGTACCCGTATAAGGAGAGATTCAACTAGCGATCACAATGGGGACTCACCTGCGTACAGCTACGTAAGCGCTTACGTTCCTCATTGTCAACCTACCGTCGGTTTGCAACGTCATTCTGGGTTGACCATTTCTAACCACTTTCGGGGCTGTGACGTCGATCCCTCACTTGAAAGTAAAGTTTTTGACTCTATACAGAATAGGGGACGCGTTAGGTGACCAGATAATAGGATGAACGTGCTACCTATCCCAAGTCGCTCCCACCACACCTAACAGACCAACAGAGAATCTAGACTTTCACGATGAAGCAACATTGCAACAGGCCCAATCCGATGAGAAGACTGAGATGGTCCTGTTGGACCCCAATGAACCCGAGAAGTGTGTGCACATCGGCAGTTCCCTTTCAACGCTGGTCCGCAACCAACTTGTAGACTTTCTCAGGTAGAACTCCGATATCTTCGCATGGATTCCTGCCGATATGTCCGGGATACCGATCGGAGTAATGATCCATAATTTGGGCATTAATCCCAGTCACAAACCCGTCAAGTAGAAACACAGGAACCACTCCGTCGAGAAACTGATAGTCATAAGGGAAGAGGTGAAGAAGTAACTCGATGTGGGATTCATAAGGAAAGTTTAGTACTTAAATTGGCTGTCGAACGTTGTCATTGTGAAGAAAAGTAACGGAAGTGGCGAATGTGCGTCGACTTTATCAACGTTAATAAAGTCTGCCCAAAAGACAGCGTTTTGCTTCCAAGGTTCGACTAGCTGGTGGACTTCACGTCCAGTCACGAATTCCTGAACTTCATGGATACCCATTCGGATTACAACTAAATAAAAATGAGCATGGACGATGAGGGGTACACCTCATTCATGACTGATCAGGGGACCTACTGTTATAAGATCATGTCATTCGGTCTAAAGAATGCCGGTGCGACCTACCAACAGCTGGCAAGTAAGATGTTCGTAGTCCAGATCGGGAAGAGCGTGGAGGTATACGTAGATGTCATGCTCGTCAAAAGCAAAGTCACCGACGACTATGTCTGCGATTTGGTAGAAACCTTTGAAGTGCTTCGAGCCCCCAAGTTGAAGCTGAACTCAGTCAAGTATATGTTTGGCGTGACCTCTGAAAAGTTTTTAGGTTTCATAGTGTCCCAACGTGGCATCGAAACAAATTCGGAGAAAATTAGAGCTATCCTTGATATGAACCTTTCACGGACCGTGAAGGAAGTCAAGAAGTTGACAGGGAGACTCGTTGCCCTCTTACGATTCCTGGCAAAGTCCGTAGAGAATTTCTATTCCTATCAACCAACCATGCACTTAGAGCATTTGAATTGATGGATTGAGTTTGAATGCTTGGATCATTAATTTATGTTTAAATGAATTAGTAAATTAGATTAAGTTAATTTTGAACCAAGTTAATTAAATAAATATTTATCTGGTGAGCATTAGTATATTAGTATTCGTTGATTAAAAATATAATTAAAATTAAAAAAAGTTAAAATATTAAAAATTGATGTCAAAATTTTAAATATTATTATAAGGATAATTAGATAATTAATTAATTAATTACTATTTTTAATTAGAGATAGATATATAAATATATATAATAATAACTAAATATAATAATATATATTATATAATAATTATTTATAATAATAAAAATAAATAAACAAATAAATCAATAAAGAAAAGAAATGAAAGAAAGGAAAGATGTAAATAAAAAAACAAAACGAAAGAAGAAGGAAAGGAGACGAGAGAGAAAGAGAGCCGCGGTGGCAAATCGGGGTCAAGGGAGGAAAGAAATCAATGTTCCAAATGTAGAACCCAGCAAAAACCTAGATGAATCCTTCATAACTTAAGGAGACAATTAGGGTTTTTGGAGAGCGAAATATCACTCAAAGTTTGATATTTGGACATAAAATTGATATATTATCATGTTTAGGTTATGGGCAATATGATATATAAATTTATTTGAGTATCAGAACGAAGATATCCAAAGAAAATAGAATGAAACTACATGAAAACAAAAAAGAAAAGTATGGATAAATCAGAATCGGGCCCGAAAGCCTCCATTTCCCCCTCTTCTTCTTCATGCGGTTCTCTCCCTCGCACAGCCGCTGCACCGCCTCCGGCTGCAGTCGCGTTGCCTATGAGCTGCTGCCGCGGTCACCGTCGCTAGCAACGAAGCCCTCCTCCCTCTCTCTCCTTCTTCTTTCCCCGCAAAACCCTCACCCGAACCCCCTGCTTCTTCCTCCGTTTTCTTTTGCCTCGATGTATTATTATTATTATTATTATTTTTAATCCCAAAATTCAAATTGATACTCGGTCAATCGAAATGGCGCACTCCGGGCGCCGGCCCAACGATTCCAAATTTTCTTCAAAATTTTTTATAATATTTAATTAATTTTTATCACACCCAAGTTACCCAAAAATAAATAAATAAACAAATTAATCGAATAAAAATATTTAAAATATTATATTATATACATTACTGAGTTTTTAGCTCACTCTTACTTTCTATTTTTCACTAACGCATTCAAAAAAAAGTTCGGATACTTATAAGACGATTTGGATTAGAAGAATGCCTATTCAAAGAAATTTAGAATAAGAAATTATGGAATTCTGGTATTGTATTTGATTTCAGACAGCAGTTTATTTTATTTATGTTAATCAGTCAATGAAAATATATAAGAATTGACATGTGATTATGGATATAGTTTACGTTATTTATGGTTTATGGTGTCATTGATATTGGTTCGACCGATAGCTTATCAACGGTGGTTTTAAAATAATTACTTTGATTATGTTTTGGATTAAATATAACTCCTTATGTATGGTCTAATTTTAAAATAATTCAGATCTTGTATTCGGTTAATATTAATTTATTTGGTCGGTCGAGATATCGACGTAAAATTCACATCCAATATTAATTAAATAATTAATAATATTGATAATTGTTAACGATGGGTTCAGGATTTGGGACTTGAGAATTGTTTTGATAGATTAGTTGTATTTAGTGATGGAGCTAAGACTCCTATTCTCTAGAAAGGTAAAGTCAACATTTTGAAGTTAGCTAAGTTGTTTTTCATTCTTTATAGATAGTCTGAAATCTAACCGGCTAAGTATAAGTCAAGTCTATGATAAAAATTTTAATCTCGTATTTTTTAAGATAAATGCTCTATTTTTTATACTAAGAATCGCTTGTCTTAGAAGAAAAGAGAACTCCGAATAATTTTTATAAGGTTGTTTCTAGACTTGTCTAATTATGGGTTTGAGGAACTCATTTTCAGATCTTCCTTGTATCCTTTTAGACTAACACGACCGTATGGCCTTTGAGTAGAATCAAGCTTATATCCGCCACCACTCCCTGGATTGCCATGATCCTTTGGTCAAGCTTTCTCCGAGTGTCAGCCCACCTCGGTCTGCCCCTCGCCGCTTTGACCCACCCCTGTCTTCCTCGTCAACCTCTTCGGTTATCATATATCAACTCTTTAATATGTTTGATTTGTTTGGCATCATATATGACAATCAATCTCACCTTGCTGCTAATATCAACTGCCTGGAGTTACACATCCTCAATGGATGTCAGCGTATTGATGCTTGGCTAGACAACCAGGATGCCTTCATAAGTGGGAGTTTGGACAGCTTTTTTATGAGCTTCATTCAATGCAGGACCATGACCATTTTGTTACTAATTGACCTCCCTTTTGACATTCATAACAAAAATTGGGAGTAGGTTTTAGTATATTATTAAATTTTCTTGTAGTTGTATTGATGATGTGTATCTTATCTTATTAATATCAATTATTGTGATATTATGATTCTCCTTAACAAACTAAAATATATGTGCCATTGATATCTAAATTGTTCCACACACTACATATATTTTTTGTACTTACTTTAATCATATCTACTCAGGAACAATAGTTGTACTTGCCTTTGAAAGTTATATGCTTAATTATTGTTGTTTTTTTCTACTTCAGGAGTAGTTTTTTATATATATGAGTTATACTTTAATAGTATTTGAACCCATAATTTATATATTTGTAGCTTTTGTTCTATAAAGGATTTTTATTACATAATTGCTAAATAAAAAATTGTTAAGAATATCTTATATTAATATATTTCATTACTAGAGAAATAGGCGGTTTAAAGGGTACTCAAGTATCAATAAAGTTTAGTGCATTGTGCTTGTTTAAAAACTAGCATTGAGCGTTCCAACAACTGATACATGTTTGTTTACCACATGAGTTATTTTATCCTAAATGTTAGCATTTGATGCAACCTTGCCTTGCACATGAACACATTCTATTAAGAATATTTGTGACTAATATGTGTCTATACAACGCATGAGTATAATCTCTCCATAATAATTGTGGTTGATAGGTGTATATGTTATACTTGAACACAATTGCTCTAGAATGCCTATAACTGATGTAGACCCATTTGGCACTCCTGAATTATCTTGCGTTCGCCTTTGGGCCCATGCAGTGCACGAGCATCAAGGCGCCAATAGGCTTTCAGATATCAGATTCTTGACTTAATTTTAACTTTTTTTTTATAAATATCTCCATTTATTGACAGACATAACAGAGAACAAGTGGTTGCAAATCCTTGTACTCTCATTGTCAAAAGTAAAATTGATTTCATTACTAAAAGAATTGAAACTACTGTCTTGAGATAAATTTGTTAAGATTATTTCATACAATCTTTCCCACCATTACTTATACACTTATTTCAAAATATAAATCTTTTATGTGTCATTGGCATTATAGACTTTTGATTCTAATAGCATGTGGAGATTCACTAGCAAATGATACAAATTTAATAAGAAGACTAGAAATTGTCCAATTTGTTACTATAAGCAAATCCAATGAGTTTTGTTTGGTAAGGTTAACGAATTAAGAGTTAGTTGATTAATGTTTAGTACATCAGTGCCATCCGGATTATAAATTAACTTTCATATTATATTAATTCTACTAATTGGATATGCCTAGAAGGTTTTATTCAAAAACTATATAGCTTTTGAATTTTTTCTTTATCATCAAAATTTATACATTATATATTACTATTATATCAAATTTATTTCAATGCTTATTGTTTCTACAAAAATTATATTTTGTGTACTTCTAGAAGTAAATATATTTTATGTGCATTATCTATTTGTATATATTTTACTTTAACTATTTATAAAGGGTTTAAACAAATCGTGATTAGGGATCTCCATTTC
>JAOVVI020012279.1:0-12302 GCA_028571085.2 Nepenthes alata | reverse complement strand
GAGCACGGACGGTAACTCTTCAATCCAGGAGCCCCCTGCGTCTTCCAGCCTGGTCTTCAACCCGTGCAGCAGCGTGCAATTTGTGACCTCAACTTGTACGTTAGCCTGTGGGTGTGCCACGGACGTGTGGATCAGCTTGATGCGAAGGTCATGGTAGTACTTCGTAAAGCGCTTGCCAGTGAACTGGGTTCCGTTATCGGTCACTATGACCTCAGGAATCCCGAAGCGGCAGATAATCCCCTGACGGAGGAACTCCGTCGCATTCTACTCAGTGATCTTGGCGAGAGGGACAGCTTCCACCCACTTGGTAAAGTAGTCGATACCGACGATCAAGAACTTCCTTTGTCCGGAGGCCAAAGGTAGGGGCCCAAGTATGTCGAGCCCCCATTGCGCAAATGGCCACGGGAACTAGAGATAGTGCAGCTCTATGTGCGGCTGATGCATCATATTGCCATGGACCTGACAACTTTCACACTTCCGGACGAACTCCATAGTGTCTCGCTTCATGGTGGGCCAGTAGAACCCTTGTCGCATGACTTTGAACGCCAGCTTCTTACCCCCGATGTGCGAGCCGCACAGTCCCAGGTGCACTTCTTCCAGCGCGTAATCGGCTTCCTCTGGTGTAAGGCACTTTAGGAGGGGAGTAGAGTATCCCCGCCTGTACAATCTTCCGTTCAAGATCGTGTACCTTCCTGCCGTCTTCTTGATTCGCTTGGCTTCTTTGGCGTCATCGGGCAGGGTCCCTTCGGTCAAATACTCCACGTACGGCGTCACCCAATTATTTTCTGCGTCGACCCGCAGCACTTCTTTGTCTTCGGCGTCGATGCTAGGTGCGGTCAGGACTTCCCTGGGCTCTCTCGCGTGCTGCTCCATGGCTCTGGCAGCTGCATCCCGGGCCAGTCGATCAGTGCACTCATTATCCGACCTCGGGATATGCTCGATCACAAACTGACCGAATTCAGGGATCAGGGCCTTCGCTCTCACCAAGTACCTCACAAGCTGTGGGTTCGAGGCGTCAAAGTTCCCCTTCACCTAATTGACCACAAGTTTGGAGTCACTGCGCACAACCAACGACCGCGCGGAACATTCCTCAGCCAATCGCAAGCCTACGATGAGGGCCTAGTATTCTGCTACGTTGTTTGTGGCCGAGAAGGCCAATGTGACTAAGTACGTGATCTCCATGCCTTCCGGCGTCCTCAGCACGACACCGGCTCCGCTGCCTACTTGAGTGGATGATCCGTCCACATTCAGGGTCCATACAGGAGGATCGCGGTCTTCCACGCTTCCTGGGTTGTCGTTTCCTTCCGGCGCTGGTGTCGCCGCTTCTACGATAAAGTCGACCAGAGCCTGTCCTTTCACGGCTGGAGATATGTCCGATCTACGGTGGGGATGCCGCTTTTTTCCACCAAACAAATGGGGACTAAAATTCTAAAAAGTTATGTTAAAAAATATCTTATCTTTTCCAAAAAAATTCAAAAATATAATTTAGAAGAATTTGAATCAACAGAAATGATTAAAAACAATAAAATAAACGGTCAAAATTGACTTGATTAACGGCTCAAACGGGGCATATATTGCAGAGAAGGTGACCATACAACTACACCCTTTATGGATCCCACCACCACTTATCAACTACAAAAAGCATGGCCCTAGACAAAAGATGGTGCCTAAAGGGGTGGGTGTCATACAAAGCAAAGTGAAAAATCACTGTCATTAAAGAACAACAACTTGTCCCCCTCAGGTTAAGAGGATTTGAACAACCCTACTATCCGGCCGGAGAAGCTCTAATGTTGCATCACCAAAACACCCGGTGGTGATACGGGTGCATCTTCCAATTTACGGAGGAGTACATTGCAGATGCAACGGGATCGTCCAAAGAAGGAAGCAGAAGAAATCATGAAATGAAGAAACCATGGAGAATTTTACGGAGGAAAGGCTACAATGAGTGGAGAAACAGAGGTGTTAATCAAAGAACTAAACAATTGTGACGCTCTAGGAAACAAGCAGGGACAATTCATTCACAGTCCAGAGCATCCAAGAACTGCTCATCAATTTATGAGCTAAACGTTGTGTCAGGCGACATCCCGAAAAGAGGCCCTACACTCCAATGTTCTCTCAATCAAGCATAGCACAATCAGATGCACGACCTACGTGATCCCAGCTAAACTAGTGAATCTGATGGACAGTAGAAGCGAAAATTGAGTTTAAGACTACCGAGCACGTTAAGAAACACGGACAAATACCCGCACATGAAAGCTGGATATCAGTATGAAGTTATTATCATAGACCCACTTCTACCCATACAGTGACATATAAAACTATGCGAAAGAAATGTGGTTCGGAGGATTTGAATGCCATAAATATTCGGTTAAAGAGGCCCTAATGCAATATCAAGAAGCCACCCATGCAAAAGCATAAAAGTTAGGCTAAGTGAAGCTCATGGATGCTACAAGCAAACATGAGCTTGGGAGAACCAAGCACGTTTCAGAAACAAGAAAAATACATTACACAAAAGTAACAGATTGTGGGTTTGAAAGCAAAAGCTACATGGGCCAAAAGGAAAAAAAAATTAAAAGCATAGCCTCTCATTGTAATTCACAAATTAGCTTTGCAGTACATTTTAGTCAAGAATAACTTTCACAAATAAAGGATTAGCTACAACAATCTCCAGTCAATTGGTTAACAATCGATCATGTGACATAAAAAGGATAACTTTCATCCATTTTCAGTGTCCTCCATACAATGCAATTCTGTACCAAGTGGAGGAATGTCCACAAGAGCATCTGCTGAGCTCGAAAAGTTTCCATTCTTCGGCCAAAGCCAAATTTTGGATATAGAATAGCTATCGCCTTTAGACATAATCTTTTTGCGTTCGGGATCCCCAGCAGAACAAGAATTCCCATTGCTTTCTATGTCTCTCACAAGCTTTACATCATGTCGAGTTTGTTGAGGGCACAGTGACACCCTCAGATTGTCACTTCCAACTACATACTGATATGAACCCATTGAGTAGCACCTTCTGGCATCCAAATTGCTGTTACTAGTCTCACCCTCGCTAGCCTCCTCCGACACATCATTCACTTTTCTAAATTTACCTAGTCTTACAGGCAAAACCCCCTTCCCCACAGCATTTTCTTCAATTTCAATCGCCTTCTGACTAGACGAAAACCCATTTTCTCTGATCGCAGAACGTCCATATTCTTCTATCGTATCATCGAATTCAAAAATTGGGTTCTCCATAGAAAAGCCAGAAGTGAACAGTGTCCCTCTACAAAGAGGGCAGGTTGAGTTTGACAAGAGCCATGTGTCTATACAGTTAATATGAAAGGCATGGCTACACATAGGAAGCAGCCTAAGCTTGTCTTTCTCAGAGAATTCACTGAGACAAACAGCACAATCGAAAGGCTCTTTCGGACCCACTATCTCTTCATACAAGAACACGGGCAATGTATCTATGAAGGCTTGATCTAGACCAGAATCATGTAAATTGAAGAGCTGTTGTAGCTGCCTTTGAAGAGCATCGGAGGCAGAAATTTCTGGGTAGCCATTAGAATCAGAGTTTGATGAGGAAAATGGGTGCTTTGCGAGAAATCTAACAAGCAAATGAAGAAGACCCGAGATAAAAAATACGAAAGCTAGAATTACTATTATGAACAGAACAGCGGGGCTAATCTTAGTGTCAGGGGATGATGCTGTCGGCGGTGGCGGCGGCGGCGGCGGTGTCTCTTCTGGGATATTATTAAGATATGCGGAAGAAGATGAGAGAGAAAGAGGAGGTGGGTAATTAGAAAAACCATCACTCTGCTTGATTCCAAGTTGAAGACGAGACCTCTTCAGATGGGTATGCTCAAAAATCCAATTTCGCTCTCTTATCACTGACATTATATTAACTCGACCCAAAATATATACTATCAATTTCAATTTGGGAGATTAACAAAGGAAGTCAAGAGGACAAACCTCATGATTTGAGAAGATGACAAACTTTCAGAAGTTGACAGTGTAAGCATCCACCTTTCATGTGATTTTTCATGCCCGTCAATAAGGCATTGCCTCTGCTTCAGTTGAAACCCTAAAGGAGGATTGTTCTCGTGTAAGGGAATTAACCTCTTTCTGTGTAAGAGGGAGAGGAAAGTGCTCTCTCTCTCTCTCTCTCTCTCTCTCTCTCTCTCTCTCTCTGTTGAGAACTGGTCAGCGGAAAGCCATCAATGCTGACAATAGTTCCCCAACTTCGAAGAGGGATGGGAAAGGATATGCCAAAATTTTTTGGGCACGCAGGGGACCAGCTCCAGATCATCGTTTGTCAACCGCGCTACAAGTAGATTGGCACGGTTAATCCAGCGGCTACGCATCTATATTTATCAAAGAATTAAAAATTAAAATTAAATAATTATTTAAATTATTTAATATAATTTTTTATCATTTATTTTTTTAACTTTTAATTTTAATCTTAATAAACATTAAAATCTATTAACGTGAGCAACCATAACAACACTCCCCTAAAACATATGACAAGATGACAGGGCCTAGCAGGTCTTGCTAGTTCATCGAGGAACTGCAGGAAGGCACGGGTGGTGAACTAAGAAGGAGAGAAGCACCAACGGAAAATGAAAAATGTGGGATGAATATAAGATTCGGGAAAACTTTATCTTTTAAAATGATAGATAGTCTCATTTTTTCTATTTTGGTTTCCTAATTTTAAAATTAATAACTATAATTTAATTAATTAAAAAATTAAATAAATTAGTTAAATTAAGCTATTTCAAAATAATTATATTATAAATATTTATTTAAAAATAAATAATTAAGATATGAAAACTAATTATCTCCATTTTTATAAGAGATGTAGTCTTCAATCTAATGGATGTGTATTTGATGGGTTCAATAAATCCGACTCAAGAAGAAGGTTCAGATGAAGTAAATGCCCAATGAAATTCAGCTCAAAGAGAGTCCAGTGGCACAATGATTCCGGCCCAGAAAGCAAGCCCATGTGCTATGCGTAGCTTACCCGTTCGTCTTTATCCACTGCGACGGTTCGACGTGTGGTTCAATAGATGGTTATATAACCGTCCCACGTCTCTATAAAAATCACTTTTATTCTCGTAGGAGGGGAGGGAAAAAGAAGGCCGAAAATGACGGGAGAGGAAGAAACAGTCAAAATGGCCAGAGAGCAAAAAACAAAGAGCAAGGCTGGAGAGGGGAATGAAAGAGAAAGTTTTGTCGATCAGCCTTCCCAGAGCCATGTACTCCGTCGAGAATGTCATACATAAGGAGGTCAATCCTTTATCCCAAGAGGCCAGCCCTCCATCCCAAAATACTACTCATCTCTCTCAAAAGGATGATCCTCTTCCAAGAGGACTCTCACTCTCTTCTAGGAAGCCTGACTTCCCTACCCCTCGATAGGGATCAGATTTAAGACACCCTCAATGGGTGCACCTCTAGGCTGTCTATCAACAGGATGCATCCACGCTCAGTTCATCACATATGTATTCTCCATGCATCTTTTTATACTCTTGAAAAGATATCTGATTTGAGTGTCAGAGAATTTACGGTGGGAGCAATTTCCACCGCCCTCTTACCTCTCATTTTCAGTTGTGTTGTGTAAGATTCAGGTTTAAGGTTATAGAGACAGGATTCGCATTAGATCGATCAGTACAAAAATCAAATTTGTGGCTCCGAATTCGTAGGACCCGAATTTCTGGTACGCAACATTGGCGTCGTCTGTGTGAAGCGGTCAAAATGCCAACTTTACCACCAAAAAATACAAAAACAAAACTGATACGAGCACTATTGTCAAAGAGACCACGTCTGGCTGTCTCACAAATAGCCATAAATGAGACCGACAGACGCTCTTCATAAAAGATATTAATACTCGAATGTACAATACATCCATTCCATGCTGTTTGCAGCAAACATGCCGATCATTTTTCCAACCAGTCACTTTGCACCAACTGGTCATTTTATTCCAACAAGTCATTTTGCTCAAAATTACAATCGGCATTTCTCTCTCAAATCACCGGTTGTAAGTCAACCGATATTTTCTCTCTCATTGAGGAATGAAAAGGCGGAGCACATAACGGTGAGAACAAAAGAAAAGAGAGAGAAAAGTCTGACAACCATGCATTCCGGTATTTCCTCTCTAAAAATGCCAACCGCGGAAGCATTCTAGAATTTACTCTCACAGCCAGCTGGACACAAATCCATTCCAGTACTCCCTCTCATATAGCAACCGGTTTTTCCTATCTACCCGGCTAGATCCTACAGTGCCATTTTAGCATTTCTTGGCAACTACAAGTCCATTTCGATGTAAATTTCAAACTGACTGAAGAGAAATCCACTTCAAATTTTGTTCACTCCAAGAATTCCATTCTAGAATCCCACTTTAAAAATTCCACAAGGAATGACCAACATTGCCCTATGGGCTCTTTCTTCAACCGCCCAAGCTACAATTTCAAGAAGAAGAAATGAAGAAAGCACCCGACCTAAAAAACATATATGCCAAATGTCAAAGTCTAAGTGACTCAAATAATCGGATTTTATTTGAGACAGAAAGCTAAAGGGCAACATCATTGCCACACCTAAGGTGGTCGACAACCTTTTTAATGATAAAGAGGTTCATACACCATCAAAGGACAATTCACTATCCAAATCTTTAATCGTGAACTCTTTCGCTGGAACAATAAGCCTGGCCAAAGAACCCCATACGACTTGTCAGAAATGGCCATGCTGGGGGCTTCAGTCTAAAGTGGCCAAGCTAGACGCGCAGAGCGGCGGCGACCACCGTCTGCCGAGGAGACAACCCAGATTAGACGCCAACGAAGCCCACTCTATTTTTTTCTCTCAAATTTGTCTCCGATTTGTCCCACAATGTGAAGAAAGGAAAGAGATCGTGATCCGCAAGGAGCCACCGCCGCTATCGCCCCCATCACCGGAGCAAAATCAACAAATCAAGGCAAGTGAATTCTTCCTTCTTTTTGAGGATGCCAGTGTTGTGCTTGCACGTGGCAATTTTGAAGTAAACTGGCCAGATTTTGGTGTATTGTGTGGTGGAGAGAGGAAGAAGGCGCTGATAGGGCTCACGTAAGCTACCGTCGCAACCCCGTCTCCAGGTGGCCGTCACTGTTACTGATGACGCCATCCATGTCAAGACAACCCTTCACCTGTGTTCATATCATCGCTTCTCTATCTGGTTCCTCAAATCACACCGACCACAGCTCTCTCTCGTTTCTCAAATTCACACCGGCCATGGTCCACTCCGGCGCTCCATTTCTCAACAGTCCAGTCAAGGTTTACTTCGGCAACAGATTTACTACGGCATCCCAAATCCACTCCTACCTCATTTCACTTCGGCGTTTGATTTCTCAGCTAGCCAGCAGTAACTATGGCTCTGAGATTCACTTCGGCAATTTGTCTCTCATCAAGCTGGTTTAGATTTACTCCGGCAAGTTACTTTCGTCACTCTAGAAGCAGCTAAAATCCACTGCAGTGCAAAAGTCGGAGTAAGCTAGACCAGCATTTCATCTCTCTGCTAGCCAGGTCTACACCTCCAACCAAAAAAACATTCTAGCTCTCTGTCAGTCGGCAGAGATACTCCGATGCACAGAGTAGGAGTTGTAGCAGTTCAGTCCGACTTTCAATTGCCATTTTGGTAGCATTTCAGCCTATCCAGATATTCTCTGACGGCAGAATCCACTCCGACTCTCCGTCTCTCATTCAACCAGTCCGAAATCATATTCATCATTTTACCGGTTTGGCTCATCAAGAATATTATATAGCTCCTAGAATCGAGCATCCAATCGGAGCCAGTCGACTTAATGCAACCAGTCTGTAATTCTTTAACTACGGTGCTCAGATGAACTCCAGCCAAAATCCATTGTGGCCATTCTAGCGCCCACAAGACACTTTGACAGATTACCACTCCAGTGCCCAAACTACTCCGGCTCTACACTTCCTCTCTCACACAGCCAAACTAGGTCCACTCTGGGGCGCCAGATGCGAACCACCGTTACTCATATCTAGTCGGCTTTAGAACACTCTTGACAGATTAAGTCACTCCGGTATTTAACGTGTATTTCGCCGGTTTGGATGATCAAACATCCAAACGAGCGCCAGAAACATCCCCGGTTGGCATCCTGATTTGACTAATCAAGAATTCGAACCGGCATCAGGATCCAGACCGGAATCTAGTCTGACGTTCATTCTGGAATTTGATACAACACACCATTTCGGTATTTAACCGGTTCGAAGTTCATTCCAGAATTTGATTCATCACTCCATTTTCCTGATTTGTTATCTATGATCCAGTCCGGCATGCAACATCCATTTTTTTGGTTTGGATAATCAGGCATCCAGTCGGTTGAAATCAACTCCGGCGCTCAAAAAAGACATTCCGGTGATGATTTTCACTCCAGTCATAGACCAATCCGACGCATAAAGAGACACTCCTGCAGTTTTCACTCAGTGCTACAAAGGCACTGCAGCAGTTTTACTCCTTGCCTACAAGCAAGCATTCTTCATAGAACCATCCTGTCGGCTAGTAGCGCTCCTACACCCCACACAAAATTAGTCTGGCTCCCAGGAGTGCTCATCCACTCCATTTTGAAGGCGATCAAGCACTGCGCCCGAAATTTCGGACTCCGTCAGAGATTTTCACTCCGGCAGCAACGCGCCATTCTCAGCCGGTCAAAGTCCACTTCGGTGGCAACACGTTATCTCAGCCAGTCAAAGTTTACTCCAACATCACTTTTGACAGTCAATGTTCACTCAGGTGGTTTGTCCACTCCGAAAGGCTGCCAACCCCGAACTTCAGCCAACTCTGAACTTCAATCAACTCCGGATTTTCCCTAGCTGCACTAAGCACTCCGAATTTCAGCATGGATTTTCCCTAGCAGCACGATGCACTCCGAAAATCTCATGTAAATTGTCGGTCGATATTTTCTCTCACAATTTGCTGGTCGACGTTTCCTCTCATAGCAAACCGCACCATGAGCAGCTCACTCAAACATCAATTTTCCGTTTTGCTAATTAGGCATTCAGCCGGTTGAGATCCACTATGGTCAAAAAGGCATTCCGTTGATTATTTTTACTCCGGTCATAGCCCAATCTGGTGTGCAAAAGGCACTTGTGCTGATTTTCACTCCGGTGCACAAGAGTCACTTCAGCCGTACAGCTGTCCAACGCCAGAAACACCCATTTTGGCATCCAGCCGAGTTGCCAATCAGGCATCTAGCCTAGTGCAGAAACAACTAGTCGGTCGTAGTTCTTTGTTTCCGAGCAAGCCGATCAGATTCACTTTGGTATTTTGTCTTTCATCAAGCCGATTTAGATTCACTTCGACATTTTGTCTCTCATCAAGCCGGTTTAGATTCACTTCGGCATTTTGTCTCTCATCAAGTCGGTTTAGATCCACTCCCGAATATTACTTCTTTCAACCAACCGGTTTGATAGCATTGAATCCGCCTCCCAGAAGCGGAGCATCCGGCCCGTGAAAGTCATTCCGCTCATTTTCACTCCGCTAGCAAAAATCACTCCGGAAGTTTGGTAACTGCAGAAGTTTGATCACTTCGGAAGATGGTCACTCCGAAAATTTGAGTACTCCGAAAGTTTTGGAACTCCAAAATATGACTACTCTGAAAGTTTATTCATTCCAGAATTCTCATCAGTGTGAAGCTTCAACCCACCCCAAAGGTTTTTCACTTTGGAAATCATCTCAATCCGGAAGAATACTCAGTTTAGATTCTCAGTCCACACTGGAGGTGTTTTTACTCTGGAATTTCATCTCACTCCAGAGGTTTCATTCACTCCGGATTTTTCGCATACCAAATTTCCCTCTGGAAGATAATCCACACCGGATTTTTAGTTCGGATTTTGTTCATTCATGAATTTCCACTCCAAATATTTAACTCCAAGAGTTTTACTCCAGAATTCTCTTGAGGACATATCGCGCGCAATACATCCTACCATGAGTAACCGAACTCAACACAACAGCCTTTGTTGACAATCTTCTAGCGATTTCAACTGTTTCAACTTGTACCGGTCTCAAGATATTACACTAGAGTTTCACCCTTCAACTCCCACGTAATTGAGGTCATCCAGCATTCACAGAAAAAGGCTATGGATTGATAATCTCATAGCCCAAGCAGCCACGGGTGATAAGGTCTGACAATGGCCAGAAAATTGATTCAGTCGTCAAGTACTGATGAAAGCCAAGAGCAATATGGACCACACTGCTCCAAGAGTATGGCACATCATCTTCTTTGAACACCGAACGATCCAAAAGAGGTCGAGAATTTTAAACATTGGTTATATCATCGAGAGGCCCAAAAGAGGCTGAAATTTTAAACCTCGGTTACATCACTGAGCGGCCCAAAAGAGGTCGAATTTCTAAATTCTGGCACATCACCGAGCAGCCTAGAAGTGATCAGATTTTAAACCTCGATTATATCACCGAGCATCCCAAAAGTGATCGAATTTTAAAATTAAGTTACATCACCAAGCGACCTAAAAGAGGTCAGATTTCAAAACTTAGTTGCATCACCAAGTGACCTCAAAGGAGGTCAGATTTTAAAAATCGGATTTTTCAAAGATGGTAAGCCGACAAAGCCAAACAGACAACATCCCATTAGAAACATGACGGGGGTTAAAGAAATTCGAACCACCCGGCATGGGGTGCTAGTGATGGGTTCAATAAACCCGGCTCAAGAAGAAGGTCCAGATGAAGTAAATGCCCAATGAAATTCAGCCCAAAGAGGATCCGACGACACAATGATTCCGGCCCAGAAAGCAAGCCCATGTGCTATGCACAGCTTACCCGTTCGCCTTTATCCACGACGATGGTTCGACGGGTGGTTCAATAGATGGTTATACAACCGCCCCACGTCTCTATAAAAACCATTTATTCTCGTAGAAGGAAGGGGAAAAAGAAGGTCGAAAACAACGAGAGGGGAAAAAACGGCCAAAATGGCGAGAGAGTAAGAATCAAGGAGAAAGGCTGGAGAGTAGAATAAAAGAGGAAGTTTTGCCGACCAGCATTCCCAGAGCCATGTGCTTCGTCTAGAATGTCATACATAAGGAGGCCAATCCTCCATCCCAAGAAGTCAGCCCTCCATCCCAAAATGCTACCCATCCCTCTCAAAAGGATGATCCTCTTTCAAGAGGACTCTCACTCTCTTCCAGGAAGCCTGACTTCCTTACCCCTCAACAGGGATCAGACTTAAGACACCCTCAACGAGTGCACTTCTAAGCTGTCTATCAACGGGACGCATCCACGCTCAATCCATCACATATGTATCCTCTGTTGGGGTTCGACACTTGGATCCACCCGATCTGATAACATCGGAATGCCCGAGCCCCCCGTCATCGTCAGCCACCACTTAGTAGGAATAAGGAACAAAAAGATACACAATAATATTTTTTACGTGGAAATTCCTTCTCAACTAAGGAAAAAAATCACGGGACACAAAATCTACCAATAGATCCACTATATAAAGTGGTTACACAAACCCAAAGATGGAGTACAACAACCACCCTGGCTACACAATCCCTAGAAGCAAAAATGAAGAATAGAGCACGAGCATACAAAGCCTCACTCTTTGCGTTTCACTCACTACTCTATCTTTCTTCTACTCTTTCTCTCCTCACTGTGGTGCTCTCTGCTCTCTCATTTTACAAGTGTTGGTGAAACGGCGACTGATAAAACGGCAGTCACCGTTTGACCCCGCACATATGCGGCCGGCACACAGCTCCCCTGGTGTTGTCTCGCACACTAGCCTGGTCACCACCTTGGTGATCGCCGTTTCACCCCACACACATGGGGCCGGCGCACAGCGCCCTTGGTGTTGTCTTGCACACCAGCTCGCTCACCACCTTGGTGGCTTGCCATTTGTTGCCTGAAGCTCCTGGTGCTCATATATAGACGTTCTGGCTCCACATAATCCCATCTGTCCAACTAGTCATCTTGCAGATCATTGGTGCCACATCTTTACCAGTTCCTGAGCTTCCTGCAGGCCCATGCCGTGCAAGACGACGCACGCTCTGCAACGTACAGACGCGTGCTCTGCAACCCAACTGACAGCTTGTCACAGTCTCCTAGGCCCAATACTTAGCCGATCAATTTTTTATTGACCGTCTTCAGTATTCATCCGGTCAACCTCCGTTGACCGTCCTCTGCTTCCATCCGGTCAACATTCCCATTGACCGTCTTCTGTTGCCCATCCGCCATCCAGCAGTACTCCTGCAACCCTCAGACGGTCAACCTCCTGTTGACCGAAATTCACAGTTGTCCATTTGTCGGTCAATCTCCATTG
>JAOVVI020012278.1:0-12302 GCA_028571085.2 Nepenthes alata | reverse complement strand
CCCCCCCCCCCCCCCCCCCAAAAAAAAAAAAAAAACATCTCAACTATTCACAGTAAAATTATCTTATCTTAGAGAGACGACAAATAATAAAAAATAAAAAAAGAGAAAAAGAATAGAGAAAAATGGATGCAGCAGCACTTAATGATGATATGGTTCTGATCATTTTCAGAGAACCTACAAAAAGAACCAGAAGAAGCTGAGGAGAATATTCTGATACCTCTCCCTCTCAACTAGATTGCTGAAAATACTTGTTTAGCTAAACCCAAAGTCAATCTATTGAAGGATCCAAAAACCCTGTTCCTTCCAGTTACTGGTTTGCCAGTACCTACCCATCAGCCAGATTCGACTAGTCCTCAAGATGATCAAAATCGGCTGGTTCCTGCCTTCCAAGTCCAACTGACTGGTTCAATCCAGGTTTAAAAACCCTTCTTCTGGCCAATATCCATCAATGGAATGGAAAAGGACCCACCTTTGTATAATAAGTAATACAAGGTTGTCATAAAATCTTCCCTGATTACACATAAATATGGTGCATAATTAAAAATTTTAATTCCAAATGTGTTCACCACCAGCATCATCATCAAATCCTCAAATTCAACTATTTGGATTCGGCCATAATATGAATCCTCTTCCACCACTCCACTCAATTTATTGTAAATAAAACTGACTACGGAGAACATAATATGGTTTCATCATTCAATGCAATAGCTAAACATCCATAGCAATGCAATTCTCATTGCCATTATTGAATAAGTCATCAATAGCATGAACCATTTTACAAGGCATTGCATGAAACTGAAACCGAAGGATGATTAAAGTGAAGCATGAAGCACCTTTCTAGAATAGGAGTTGGCAACTTCTTCATCCAGGAAGGGAATCTTCAATAGTGATGCAATCTGGCGAAAACAAAAGACTGAGGATGGGGATAAAAGCATTGAGTGTTTTAATCAAATACCAGGTCACCAGCAAATTCATGAAATAAAAACAATTAAAAGCACACACTCACAATATCATATGCTTTCTCACGCTCCACGTGCTGAGCAGTAGTCACCTGAGAATTAAGCATCTGAAAAGAAAAACCACCATTTGAGGAAACAATCAGAAACTGTTCCCAAAAATACAAGAGAATCACAATTTAGCGGAAAATAAAATAAAGTCTATACATGATCTTGCACATTTCTTCTGGGAGCTTGATTAGCTCCGGTAGTTCGACGAGCAATGCAGTGAGGAATTATCAGAGGAGCATCCTGTGAAGCATGGCCTATTCTTATATTTGCAGAACCTAAGAACCAAAACATTTCCAGAATTAATTAGAAATCACAACGCAGCAGATCAGCTTGTACAGCTGCTCTTGGTAAACTCAGAATTTGAAGCACCAATTCTAAGATTAAGTTTCTAAGATTAAAACAAGAGGAATGCTAGCGACACTCTTGCAAGAAAGTGTTAAAAACTATATTCAACCCATAAAAATATATTAAACATGAAGCTCATATTTTTGGTAAGAAAGTGAGTATATTAATCGAGACAAAGGGGGATATAAAAAACAATGTTTTCATGGTCACAAAAGACAATCAGATTTACACAAGAGAACAGCGTGAAATTATGTGGAACCCACACATAAGCATATTAAACTGTTGCTAGCATTCCTCCTAAAACTAACTAGAACTCCAAAACCAGATAACAATCAGATCAGCGGGGAAATTTAGACAAAAATGTTGTATGTAGAGGAGAAAATTTGGTTTTAAGGAGAACCTGGATTGATGACAACTAAATTAGAGCCTCGTTCTGCAATGAGTTGGGAAGGAACCACGTTTTTCAGGTATTCCTGCCATGCCAGGAATGGAACTTAAGTGAAATTGGTGCAAGATAGGCAAACAGAGATATATAATAACCGAAACCGCCAGAGAAAGAACAAGTCATCCGTGCTTACCATGCCGTCCGTTGTGGGTGTTTGGAGGGGCTTGTACTCGCACCAAAGTCTGGTTTAATGGAATCAAAAGGAAGCGGCATAAAACATGCACAGGAGGGGCCGTCGGTTAACCGATACGGGTTTCGAAGTAATATGCGTAGGCAACTTCATCCAGGAAGGGAATCTTCTACAACAATGCAGTCTGGCAATAGCAAAGACAGAAGATGGAAAAAAGGACTCGCGAGTTTCATAAAACACCATGCTATCAGCAAATTCACGGACCAAAACCAAATTAAAGCACACACTCAAAATATCGTACGCTTTCTCGCGCTCCACGAGCTGAACATTCATGTCACCTGAAAAGGAATACCACCATAGGAGGAAACAATCAAAAACTTTCCGCTAGTTTACGACAGAATCACAAATTATCTGAAGAAATAAAATTTATACTTCATCTTGCACGTTTTTTCTGGGGTTTACTGGGCGTTGCAGTTCGACGAGCAATTCAGAAAGGATTATCGGTGGAACTTCTTGTGAGGCGAGAGCTATTGTTTTATATGCAGAGCAAAGCCATTTCTGAAATTAATTGGAATCAAGATAAATCGCAGAAGGATGCCTTAGTAATGTCCATTGAATGGAAAATCAGAAATTAATACAGATATCCAAATATTTTTATAGGTCAAATTTTATTAATTTTATTAATTTAAAAGCAACTTTTTTTATACAAATCAAAGTAAAATAATTCGTCTACACCAAAATAATCCAAAACTTAAATATCCAATTAACATGACATAAATAAAAGCAAGTAATAATAAAACCAATAGCTCGAGTTTATTCATCGATATAATTATAAAAAAAAAGTAAGTTTAAAAATATATTAAAAGGCCATTATTTATTATTAACATATATTTAATTTTGATCACATTTTCAGTATTTGATCAAATATGTTTGGATATATATTCCATATATTTTTTGATGCATATGACATGCAGATATGTTTATTTACATAATATATTCCTATTATGTTGTATCATAGGCTCAATTATGCATTTTTGTTTAAGTTTCCAGATATTTTATGGATAAAATTATTTTTCTCATCAAGCATGAAAATTAGCATATGTTATAGTATATGTATATCATGTTCAATTTTATATAAAATTCATGGTATGATATTATTTTATATCATCAAAATTTTATGAGTAAAACTATAGTTTTTTACTACTACAAGATTTTGAATATTATGTGTTTAGATATAAATATGCTGGTGTTATAACATTTGTATTTGATACGTTTAAGGATTCGGATTATTATACGGATTAGGAAGCTGCTTAATCTTTGCTAGGAGTCAAGATGAAGCGGGTCTGGTCTCTATTACTCTAAATCTGAATCTTACATATCATAACTAATAAATAAAATGTCAGAGGATAGCGAAAACTTGTATCCTAGTATATCTTTTGACATTCAAATCATAAATTTTTCTCAAATAGATAGAAACAATATGATGAGTAAATAAGTAATACGTAGATGCGCGTAACGGAAGGATTGCGTGTGGGAAAAGAAATTTTTCGGAGGGCTTCTACTTTTTGGATGTGTTTACTAGTGGATTGAATTCTGCATCAACCTATAAAGATACCAGACCCATTAATATTATTAATACATATATATTTTCTTATATTTGTATCTATTTTAGATAATCTAATTAGATTTTTGTTCATAAATTTATACATGTAAGTTCAAAAAATCCAAATTCTTAGAATTGATTGCATGTATTATGTAATATACAATAGATTAAAGATTTTGGCCGTCAGTATTTAAAGGTTAAACGCATATATTTATATGCATAATATATTTATTTATGTAAATAATATATTTCTACGCATTTCATATTAGAAACTTATTCATACATTTTTTGTTTAAATTTTCGGATCTATCATGAAAAAACTTATTTTCTAATTAAGCATTAATATATATTATGGTATATGTATATCATGTTCATTTTCATATTAAGTTAATGATATACAATAATGTTATATTGTCCAAAATTATAAGAGTGAATCGAAGTATAAGTATAGATTTATGACAATGAAATTTTGAATATTATGCATCTTCAAACATAAATATGTTATTGAAATTCGTATTTTTGATGCGTATATGTTTTCTCACATTTGTGTCTATTTTGAATAAAATTATTAGTTCTTGTTCCTATTTTCATACATATAATATTAAATAATTTACGTACGTGGGATTAATTGCGTATATTATGTAATACATCCTTAGAATAAATATTTTTTTTATAATATTTAAAAGCCAATTGGGATTTCAAATAGCTAAATCTTTATAACATTTGATAAATAGTTTAATTATGAATAAAACATCTCAAAAATTATTGAATTTAGACTTCTATAACTCAAAGTTATGGCCACAAATTCATTAAATGACAAGAAACTAGCTCATTTTAAATAGTAGACCCATGCTAGGATGAAGGCGACATATCGCTCATGTTACATGTGCTATACCAAATAGTGAGCATGTGCATCGCACCACCGGCCATCCAATTAAAAAATAGAGATATGGCAGCCATGAGTTTCGAATCCACATTTTTTTAGCATGTAAGGATCATGCCAATGTACCATATCAATTTTCTTTGCTTTATTACATGAAGGATATTCAATATACATTTTATTGCATATGCTTTGAGAAAATATACCTAAGATTCTATGAAGTTGTGATTATCAATTTTTATTAAGAGTAACCACAGCATTTTAATTCTAGTAGATAATAAAGTAATTAGCAATTAATGTAATTAAATCATAAATTTTTGTGACTTGGCCCTTCACAAGGAGATTGCTAATTTTTATAGTTTAATTACTATAAATATAAAACTTTACATTAGAAACAATTTTTTCTATACTAATAGGTATGGAAACTCTTATTTCTTTTTGTATAAATTTACTATTTTTATTATAAAGTTATGATAATTTTATGCATGCTTACAACCCTTATCCAATGGAAGGTAATAATGTGTTGTCTTATATTAGTATTGGTTAATATAAAATAAAGTTTATATTTTATAGCACTAAGGATTATTTTCTTAGTTATTACGGCTTTTTTTACTATATTAATTGATGATTTTTTTTTGGTATTTCAATACTTAGAAAAATTTTCTAATTAAAAAAATAGTGTCTCATTCACATTAGAATGTTTGAATTTTGATTTGACATTTCATAAATATAAATTATCTACTATCACAACTTTAAGCATACCACATGAGGTCAATAAACATAAGCAGTCGGAGCGATCTACTTGCATATTTTTTATAATCATGTAGTCTTATATTAATGATACTGTTAGGAGTTCAATCCCCAAATGCAATAAGGCTATGGAATTTATTAAGATTGTTAAGAAATAAGTTATAAGTTCTCATAAAACATTGGCCATCACTCTAGTAAAAGACTTTCAAGTAAAATATTTGACAATCTTTTAATATGTGCGTGAGCAGATAATAGAGATAATAGATATGATAGCTTAATTGAAAATCATTACACCTTGAAATATTTGAGTCATTTTTTATCCATTTTATATTGAACTTTATTCTCACATAATATAATCATTTTAAAATGTTCTATAATATATAAAAGATATATGGTTAATCAATGAACTACTAAAATTGTGTTGAGGAGGAAGAGAGATTGAAATATAAGAGATCTAAGGGTGCTTATATGGTTACTTTGTTAGAAATATATCTCCCATGAGGTCGCATATAAATTACTAAACTAATTAAATTAATACAATCATATTAATTTAGATATAAAAAAGAAAATTTTTTTAAAAGGTGCGTCTATTCAAAACGTTTCATTTGATAAAAAAATATACTATTTTTTAATATATGTATCTTTTTGAGACATACCCATTAAGCAAAAGGATATCTCTTCTCAATGATTATATTTATTCAAGACATATAATTTGAATGAAAAGATTAATATTTTGATAATTTGGGAATATTTATCTTTCTCTCTATAAAAAAACGTCATTGACTATCAGAATTGGACTGTACTAGATTTATATAAACACTCTACAAATTATAAGAAGAGAGAAAAATTATCTCTCGATTCTTCAATATAAAAATATATTACGGTATTATATAAAGGTTTAATCATAGATTCATATACGTTAATTTATTTTTAGATATGATTAATTAGTGAAGACATATAATAATATAGATCCTATAAATTAAAATTTATCTTATTAAATTATCTTGCATGCTCATGCTAACAAAAAGGACTTAAGAAAATAAATATTCTTGCCATATAAGAAGGAACTTACAACGCTAGCAACGTTTAATAATGATAAAAATAAATATTTATTTTGCAAGAAAAAAGGGACATAAAAGAAAGATTACATGAAGTGTAAAAAAAGGCTCAAGAAGAAAGTTAATCTCATATTCATTGTATAACATAAATTGTCAAAACTTCTAAAAATTAATGGTAAATTTATTTGGGTTCTTTGACCAACATCGTAAATACTATATAATGTTTTCTCAATGTATGGAAGCCAACAAGAAATGAACTATACATCTATTCAACAAATAAGACTTGATCACATATGAAGGCTATTGAGAATTTCAAATTGATTTTTAAAATTTGTTTTGTTTTAGTTCTTACAAATATCTTTTATGTTTCTGAATTATCTATTAGTATAGTTTTATTTTTAAGTCTGATTTTAGCTAGTTTTGGATTTCTTTTGGGAACTCTTTTTTAAAAATATCAAAATCAAAATTATATTGATAGTGGAAGAGTTATTTTGGATTTAGATTTTAAAAATAATTATTTATCTCTATATATAAGTATTGGTCTAAAATAGAGTTTTACATATGAGAACTACTTTTCGTTATGGCACAAGAGGTTGTAACATATCTCTCCTAAAAGGATAAAAAGATTAGTAAATGATAGAGTCTTATATTCTTTTAATTTTATTGATTTTAATTTTTTTATAGACTACATAAAAGACAAGCAAATTAATAAAATTACTAAATATGTCAAAATGAGATCTCTTATTCTAGAGATTATATACACACAAATATATATATAGAACTTTTTATGCTCTATACTTTAATGGTCTAATGTATTTTATATTTTTTATTGATCATCATACAAGGTATATGTATTTCTATTTTTTAAATAACAATGATGAAGCACTTAATACTTTCAAAACCTACAAAATAATGGTAGAAAAATAAAATAAAAAATAAATCAAAATAATAAGATCTAATAGGGATGAAAGGTATTATAATTGGCATATAAAAAGTGACAAATGAAAGGTCAATTTGAAAATTTTTGTAAAGGAGATGACATTATTATTATCCAATATACGATACCTAGTATATCACAATAAAATGGTGTGGTTGGACGAAGGAATCACACCCTTACGGGCATGGCAAGATTCATATCAGTAATTCTAATCTATTTCTATCTTTATATAGTGAAGTTCTAAAGATTGTAGTATACATATTAAGTATGGTTTCATCTAAGGCTGTGTTTAAGAAACCTTTTGAATTGTGAATGGTTAGAAATCAAGTTTGAATCATGTACACATTTGAGGTTATATTGTTGAAGTGAGGATTATAAATTATCACTTAAAGAAATTAGATTAAATGATAATTAGTCATTTTTTTATTCGTTCTGTAGTTAATCTAAAAAGTTTAAATTTTATTATCATTCGTATAGTCCTAAAATAGTTAAATTTAGAATACATGGTTTATTGAGTATATTGAACTTAACTATCCTCGAAAGATAGAATTAGTGAAATATAAGAATCGACAGATCCTCCTTCCATTAAAAGATAGTTGATTGCTCTTAAAAAAAAAAGGTCAAAATGATTATCTTAAAAAATTACCAAATCAAGAACAATCAATTCATTAAAAACAAGTTCCAACAAGGCTTACTCTAATATTTTTTAGATATGATGATGATAAAATTAAACAGATCATCAAAAGTAAAGAGGCATGCGATTTCTAATCAATACATAATTTGCTAACAATTAATTGGTTTTTATATTGGACCTAAGAATGATCCAAATATGTTTTGATGAGATGTAAGTAATGATCACTCTACACTTTGCTTCGATACTATACAAGAAGAGATGGAATCTATGGTTACAAATCAAGTCTAGGCTCTAGTTAAGTTATTGACAAGAACTCTAGGCTAAAAATAGGTTTACAAAATCAAGAGTGATGCTGCTAGTAACATTGAACACTACAAAACTAAACTTATAGCCAAGGATTTTACTCAAAATCTAGTATTAATTATCATAAAACCTTCTCTCCGATTGTAAAAATAGAAACTACTTATTATTATCATGGCTTTAGTAGCTCACTTTCATTTAGAGTTATATTAATTGGATGTGAAAGAAATATTCCAAAATATAAATCTTTATGAGGAGGTATATATATTATAACCCAAAGGTTTTTGTGATAATGATTAATTGGTTTACAAATTAAACAAACATACATATAGACTAAAATAGGCCTCCTATTAGTAGCATATAAAAATGTACAAGATTATTACCTCATATTGATTCATTGATAACTTTATTGATAAATTTATATATATTAAAGTCAATAAAAGTAAATTTATTTTTATAATCCTATATATAAATAATATTTTAATTGTAAGTAGTGACTTAGATTTGTTATGTGAAAGTAAATAAATTTTCTCATGAAATTTTAAGATGAAGAATTTAGGTATAATCTTATATATCATTGGTATAGAGATTCACAAAGATGGACAATAAACAAAAATAGAATTATCTTAAAAGGCCTACTTTGAAAGAGTTGTAGAAAGATTTGAAGTAAATGATTATTTTTACTCAGTAGCACGTACAGTGAAAAGGAGAAAATTTTAATAAAATTCTGTGTCTCCGAAATGCATTGGAAGAGTAGCATATGAAGAGCCTACCTTATGCATTTGTAGTAGGAATCCTAATGAATGTATAGGTGTGGCCTAGACCTTGGTTATGTATTAAACTTGATAGGTCAATATCAAAGTAACCTAAATTTAAATCATTGAAATGTTATATAAGAAAGCTATGCAGTACTTATAAGAAATTAATGACTATAGATCGACTTACACTCACACTTATTTTTTAGAAGCAGTAGGTTATTATAATTTAAATTTTATTAATTATATAGATACTAGAAAATTAACTCTAAGATATATCCTTCTACTTCCTAGTGGAGTTATATTTTGAAAAAAACTATATGCAAACCATTATAAGTACTTTAATTTAAGGGTCATGTGAAATATATATGATTCATCAAATTATTTTATATTTAATATCTCTCCATTTAGTCTATAGATATATAGTTTAACTTTGTGTGGAGAATAAAATTATGTGTATATTATTTTTGTTTTATCCATGGAAATTATATATAAAGTTAGACCCAAATAATTTATTAAATGTTGATTAAGTTTATTTACTCATTTGGTGCTTTTTTAAAGGGTATTATGTATGAGATATATGGAAAGGATGGCTCAACTTTACATGAGCTTTACTACCTAGATCTATATATAATATTCTTTAAATAAGTAAGAGTGTACCACAATTAAATGAAATAAATTAAATTTGGCCATTTTAGTTTTACTATCACCGTATATGGAAACTTGAGTATCATGAGGGCCAAGTAAGAAAATGTTAGAATTTTCACAATCAATATAGGTCCTTCATATTATCAAGAATTAATAAGAAAGAAATCTAATTAAGTTAGGATGATTAAATGCAGTTTATTTCTAGCATTATGGATGAAGGTTATAACTAATTCCTTGATGGGAGAAATATCAATGGACTTCAAGAAAAAAATCAAAACATCCTTAGTCTAACTTATATACAAGAGACTTGTCCATTGATTGACATAGTTGGGAATATATTAGAAGGTCCTTGTCTATTACTAACCTATTTTCAGTTCAAATCACATCCTCGATACTTGATCAAATATGATTGTATGTATATTCAATCTATTTTTTATTGGATATAATATATACATATTTATTTACGTGCATGATATATTTCTAGTAGAATCCTAATGTTCTTGATCAAAATCAAATAGCATATTAAAAAAATAAAATAATTTGTATGACATCAATACAATGTAGTGTGGCTGCAACAGAGAGCAATTTGTCTAAGGAAAATACAAATTTAATCGAATGAGCTCTACGTGCTTCAAATTGCATAAAGGAAGATTGATATCAAACGCTTATCATTCCCCATTAGCAATAAATTGTTACATTTCAACTTTTCTTAAGAACATTTCCTCATTTGTTTATCTTTATCATAGATCTTGGAACAAACATGAATGGTATCCCACGTCAAATCTGATTCATAAAGCCTTATTATTAAAGTATCTATAAACGTACTAATATTCTCATATTTAAGTTTACTTAATAAAAAAATAAAAAAAGAATGAAATATATTTTATTTCATGCATACATGCAAATTTATATGAAATATAATTTGGGTATATAGATTTACATTTGACAATAAACTAGCCCAAAAGGAGAGACTAGGGCTCAAGAAATAAAAAATAAAAAAGGTAAAACAAGGGATGGCTTCCTATCTTAAAAAAGAAAGAATAAGGGAGAATGAGGTTTTAACCTTTTCGATTTCATTTTATATTATATAACATTGGTTGTAATTTTAAGTGGCACATATTTTAAGGAAAAGTTTGATGCTTGGAGTTTGAAAGCTGTTGAAATTTTAGTTGCTTTATAAATTGATATTAAATAGTTATTCATAAACTATGTTATTGACTTAGATGATTAAAAACCATATTGATATTATTAATTTTAAAATTTCAAGACAAAAACGTAGACAATATTATTGACCATTGATGGGTATCGTTATCTGCAATCCAAAACGAAGGTCCATCAAGGCATCAGTTCGTAAATTGAGTAATGATCCAATCAATCCATATATCCCAAAGAGGACAGATGAGTCCGTCGATCCAGTTAGGACATCCTACTGCCCGTGTAGGCATCTCTTTTAATCGATTGAAATAAACAACTTTCTTATTCAAACAGTTCAATAGACTTAGTTGCCGGTTAGAAACCATTAGTCGAACAACATCCTCTTATTTATCCGGATAGTTTCATGGGTAGTTGATGGAGAAATTAACCGCAATTAAACTTTATATATATCCTCCCTTCCCAATAGGAGGGAGGAGAAGAGACGGATAACCAGAAGGGTAAACAAATAACAATTTTAAGACGCTTCACTTTAAGCGGATTTCTCTTTTCTTAATATGCTTTCTATCAAACACATCTGTCTAAGAACCTTTCATATAAATATTAATACTCTCATTTTGCATCCTCTTTTTCTCTTTCATCAAAGAAAAATGATTGACTTGAGTGCCGGAGGATTAATCAGGGAGTGAGTTTCGTAAATCTTTTGACCTTTTGCATTTTGTGTTATACAGGATTCGTATTCAAAATATATGGAGGCCAGACCCACTTTAAATCAATCAAACCAAGCAAATCGATTCTTTGTTCCCTAATTTGTATAAAAATTTGAATCCGAGGACACGTTATTGACGTCGTATGTGGGAAGCGACTAAAAAGTTTGACTACCATGTCCCTACGAAATACAACATGGTGAACTCCTGGGGAAAAATTAGTATGCCGATCAGAGACGCCATCTCATGTGGCAACTCCCTTCCCATGGGCAGTCGTGTGAATGACTATTATGATCCCTCCATATGAGCACTTGCGATGGAAATGGATAATATCTCCAAGGTCAACCAGACCATTTGCGCGTACTTGGATGAACGACCAAAGGGGGCTCCATCTTCTGCCTCCCAAACAGCTAAGTCCAAGCGAAGGATGAGGAGAAAGAAGCACCGCACCGAGAAGGGCTGTCGGCCTGATGACCTTGGGACCCAAGCTGTCTTGAGTAATAAGGTCTCATCGCGCCTAAAGGGTCACCTAAGTTACAGGACTCGAGAGGATAGCCCTGAGAGATGAAATCCTCGTTATTCCCGTAACAATAGGGGGCCCTCAGACCAAGAAGGAACCTTTTATAGCACGCACCTTTCGAAGGCTATAAGCTGTGCAGCCACTCACGCCACACAAAATCAACGAGAAAAGGATGGCAACCCCTCTTTAAATGGAGGAGAAAGTAGAAAAAAATATGGCAACATGTGTTCGAAGGGGACGCCGGTGGACGAACTGCAGATTTGCGGAGATTGCCATTCACGATGGAAATCCATACACATCCGCTCCCTCACAAATTTAAGATGCTGGCCCTAGATCCTTATGATGGGAGTACTGATTTGATGGACTATCTTGACCATTTCTACACTCTCCTGAGCTATCAAGGGGACGAGGCTGCAATGTGTCTATGCTTT
>JAOVVI020012277.1:0-12302 GCA_028571085.2 Nepenthes alata | reverse complement strand
ATGTACTCATATTCCAGAAAGCAGAAGTCAGTCTTACCACCATATTTTACAGAAATGTCATCTTTATCTGTAAAGGACCCTACTAGTAGGCCCTACTAGTGGAGGGGGCGAATAATCGAGGATAGATTGTGTACATCTCCTCACAATCACATCAACACCTCCTTGTATAAAGCCCCGTGGATGGCTCTCACTTCCTCCTTGTACAAAGCCCTGAGGACGGCTCATACTACCTCCTTGTACAAAGCCCAGAGGACGGCCCATATTTCCTCCTTGTACAAATCCCCGAGGACGTCCCACACTTCCTCATTGTACAAAGCCTCGAGAAAAAATGGTCGGTGTCGAGAGAGATTGGATATTTCGTCAGTAGGACAGGTGTAGTCTTGATTGGGGCTCACACTACCTCCTTGTACAAAGCCGCGAGGACGACCTATACTTTCTCATTGTACAAAGCCCCGAGGATGGCCCATACTTCCTCCTTGTACAAAGCCCCGAGAACGGCTCACACTTACGTTATCATCGATTACTACCATAACGTTCTAAGGTGCATGCCGATGAACCTTACTTGACTGCATATCAGTCATGGGTCCATAATAAAAGAAACAGAATACTTCTTTCTTATTGTTTTCTGAAATCTATTTTTAGCATCAGTCACACTTTCTTCTTATATTCTTATCGCTTACTGAAAACTATTTTCAGTCAGAAACATCACAATTTACCCTTCAAAAATTGTGTACAGAAAATCTTAAGGTCGGTTTAAAAATCATATACTTCAAACAGATTTCAAATCATAGAACTTAATTTGAAAATCATATACTCAAAATTGGAGTTCATTTTCAATATAAGGCCGGAGTTCATTTCCAATACAAATCCGGAGTTCTCTTTTAAACATATGGCCGGAGTTCAAAAGCTAGAGTTTATTTTCAATACGAAGCTGGAGCTCATTTTTAATACAAGGCCGGAGCTCATTTTCTTATACAAAGCTGGAGTTCATTTTATATTAAGGCCGTAGCTCATTTTCTTATACAAAGTCGGAGTTCATTTTACATTAAGGCCGGAGCTCTTTTTAACAGAGGTTGGAGCTCTTTTTCTCAAAAGCTGAAGTGCTTTTCAGACGGAGTACTTTTCGGACCGAGTGCTTTTCGGACGGTGTGCTTTTTACTCAAGGGACGGAGTGCTTTTCACTCAATGGACGGAGTGCTTTTTGGATGGTGTGCTTTTCGGACGGAGTATTTTTCACACGGAGTGCTTTTCACTCAAAGGACGGAGTACTTTTCAGACGGAGTGCTTTTCAGATGAAGTGCTTTTCACTTAAGGGACGGAGTGCTTTTCAGACATAGTGCTTTTCGGATAGAGTGCTTTTCACTTAAGGGACGGAGTGCTTTCCGGACAGAGTGCTTTTCGGACGAAGTGCTTTTCGAACGGAGTGCTTTTCACGTAAGGGACGGAGTGCTTTTCGGACGGAGTGCTTTTCAGACGGAGTGCTTTTTACTCAAGGGACAGAGTGTTTTTCACTCAAATGACAGAGTACTTTTAAATGTCAAATTTTATAAATCCGGAGTACTTTTTACTGAAGGACGGAGAGCTTTTTCATTATGAAAAAACCGAACTGATTCTTTATCAAGAAAAAATCGAACTTGATTTTATTAAGGGAAAACTGAACTTCCTTTAAGCATGCAGTTAAAGGAGATTTTTCTTTAATCAATGATCAGAATAAACATCGTACATACCAGAACATAATTATCCAAAATCAGATATACTTGTAATGAAACACGCATATACTTGCATTAAATCATGATCTTAAAAGCAGGGGGAAAGGTGTACACTTGCAATATTCTTAAAGCATTAACTTAAAAATCAGCGTCCGAGGTACACTTGGCTGAGAGTCGGGCACTAAATATTATCGTCTGAAGTTTTTCTCTCCTCCATTTTTTCCTTACTGCTTGCATTTGCCTCAACCGGCGTCGGGTTCACTCTTTTCCATATTCTTGCATCAACCAGCACCGGTTTATATAGAGGAGGGTTTGGTGGAGTAAGTGGGATAAGTCACTAACTCTTGTACTTATTCACAGACAGTAAGTGGGAGTAACTAGGTTAGTTACTTACTCCATTTGGTCGCCGCTTAGTTAGATTCAAACTAAATAGTAAAGTTTGTTTTTTCTTTAGTTGCCATTAGTTCATTTCAGGCCAACTACTCGGCCCACTCCGCCGCTAGCCAACCTTTTTGGGCTGTTTGTGATTCTGAAGGGATGGCCGATCTTGATTCACAAAAAGGGAAGCTTGACTTATTTTCATGGGAGGAGGCTGAACCTCTTTATATAAAAGGGGAAGGCCGAAGTTGTTGGGCCTCAAGGGGCCGATCTTGTTTTCTTCTTACCCAAAAGTTAGTTTTATTTTAGGCCTAAGGAAAAAACTGGACTTCTTTTGGCTTAAGTAGGTTGGACTTCTTTTTCTTCTTCACAAAGCCGGTTATCATTTTAAATTCTAATTTAAGCATTAAATTTTGGATCTCATACATTTTCTGGATAACTTTCAATTTTCCTCGATCCTTTGATTATTTTGACTCGATGACTGGGACTTCTATGTTTTAGAATCTGGGTCGTCACAATCTCCTCCACTTATAAAAATTTTGTCCTCAAAATTTGATGATCCTCACACGTATTCTTTCATCCAGAAGTTATTCACTCAGACAAGGAGTACTCCAGGAAACCTCAAACATTTAAATCATCATATTTCTTATCACAAAACAAATCATTAGCTTCTCAGAATGACTCAATCCAGACACTTACTGATTTTCTCAACCATTGATATAAGGAAGACCTTATAGGGATCCTCCAAATTTCAAAAGCGACCTACGATATATGCTGGCCATTTCTCCAATTTAATCTGATACTTCAAATGAATCCTATGAACTTTCACTTTTGTTCATTCCAATCTTCAAAAGAATTCGATCGCAGGGACCTTAACCTTACTCTTAAATTTTTGAGCCATGGGTTCACGCTGTGGTACTTTAATTTAAAAAGTTCTAGGATAGTCATATCATGAAGACAATCCCAAAATCCTCAGACTACTACAACATTCTGAGTTACAGTCATAACAATCACTTAAAGTGTCAACATCACTTTAAATCATTACCCAGAATCTTAAGATCCCAATTTGAGATCATGGCATCCTATCACCCAATCATCTGGACTCACTCACGATTTCGCTTTTAAATCTCCCATGAAACGTCAAAGACATACAACTCCAAAGACTTGCAGCATCGATTGCCAACATTGATGCCTGCTTTCCCAAGGAAGAATACCGAGGTTCACTTTCTCAACCTTTAAACACGTCTGTCTATATGTAATATCATATGATCACCCTTCTTAATGGTACAACTATCTTGGCTTTTAAAACTTTAGTTAATGATTATCTTCAAAGACGAAGCCATAAGTTCTCAAAACAGAGACTTTAGTTTCTAATTCTGTCTTATATTCGGGGTAACATTAATCATGGACTTCTCCCCCACTTAAATTAAAGGTATCCACCTATAATGTCGTGAGAGTAACATAACCTTATCATTTCTCAAAGGCATTCCATCCCACGATAACTTCAGGGATCAACCCAATGACATGATCGTCATTTACCCCTATCCGATCTCCGAAAGCTACCGTTTATCTTTCGTTCAGAGAATTACAAATCTCTTCAAGACAAACGTCTCATTAGAATTGTGGTCCTTAAGAATACTTGTTGAATCACTTAATAACTTTAATTAGACCCAAGATGACCATACGCTTTCAGGACACTAATCGGTCTTTTCAATAGCCATTACTTAAAAATCTTATAGGTCCCAAGATCACGCTACCAAAGCGTTATAAGCCTAACAGGGCATTTCCTCCACAAGACTTGATTCCTCATTTTTTTGAAATTCATGAACCCTATCAGTCCATCTTATCTTCTTCGAATGTGCTGGGGTATTTCACAATGATACCAAAGCCTATACTTCTATGGCTCTGAATGGAGCTCTTCAACGATCTCCGTCGATTTCATCCCAACCTTAAATTATCGATCAACAGATAAGTCAACCTAACCTTCCTTCTATAATCATCCTCGAATAGCCACACAGCCGAAGCCCCTCAATGACCACAAAATAACTTCAAGATGTGGCCGCATATAATAATTAGTATTAATTGAGATTCCCATTGAATGCTTTATAGGAAAACGTCATCAATTTCTTGATACATTGATCAATTCAACATAATACCCTCAAATCTGGTCAACTTCTTTAAATCCGGTCAACATCTCCAATTTCGATCAACTTCTTCTTATTATTCACTCCATCTATCACTTTCTCATCAACTTCAGATTTTTTCTCATTACACCCACAATTCTACTCCGACCTCACCAACACATAAAGCCACTCCAGCCTTCAAGGCCACTTCGGCCTCACTTCACACAATACACTCTGGCCTTCAAATTTATGAGACAAATTTTGATTTTAAAACATGCTCTAAGGCTGTTTTGGAACTTCACCTCAAGGTTGGTTTTTTTTATTACATTTTTTCGTCAACTGGCGTTGATCGGATAACCTTCAATTTTTCTCAATCCCTTGTTATTTTGACTTGATGACTGGAACTTTCTATGTTTTAGAATCTGGGTCGTTATAACCATAAATGTTAATAGATGAGAAGAAGTGTAATTAATAAAATACGATGTGAAGAGAAAATTTTATCAATAGAGCGCAATCGTTGGTGTAAAGTTTTCTGAAAAATCGAGTTCAAAGATCAGGGAATTTTCAAGTGAAATGCTCATCCAAAAGTCGTTTCAGAGCCTTAGGGTTAAAAGTATAAAACATGAATATATTGGGAGTTTCAAAAATAGGTTTAAAACTAGAGCCGTTGGAGAAATGCGCGATATGGCACTCGAGCACAGCTCAAGCGCATGGCGAGCACGGTTAGGGTTTCATGCATGCACACAGCACCGCTTGAGCGTGAAAGAGGCGAGTGGCGAGCGGAGGTTTACTGGATTTTAGGCTCAAACACCTAGCGAGTGCACATCATGTAATATCCGAGACTTTTGTTCGGATTAATTAAATAGTAATTATAATTTTGGGTAAATTTGATATGATAAAATTAATTAAATACTGAAAAATTTTGGGAGGATATTTGGATCGGTTGGGCTGGCGCTCGGGGTGCGCCCATGTTGTCATCCAAATATCGATTTAGATTTTGGATTAAAAAAAAATTAAAATAAAATAAATATATATATATATATATAACGAAAACCAAAAAAAAGAAAATCAGAGAGGGAGAAGGGAATCGGGGAGAGAGAAGGGGGAGAGAGGGTTTAGGGTTTTTCGGTGGGAGAAGAAGGAAGAGAAGAGAGGAGGAGGGAGGTGGCCGGCGGCGGCGGCGTGCGATGAGGACGACACGGGGCCGGTGGTGGCGCGGCGGCGGCCTGTGGTGTTCATCGGTGAAGGTGCAGGGAGGAGAAGCCATAGAAGCCGTCGGTGGTTGTTGACGGTGTTTGCAGCGACGATTGGAGGTCGATGACGGCGACGTGCGGCGAGGTCGGCAATGTCGGTGGTTTTCAACGATTGGAAATTTGGCCGGTGAGGGCGGTGCGCACAAAGAGAGTTTGCGCAAGAGAGAGAGAGAGGCTGCGTTTTTATTGGCTCCATTATAAGGTTATGACAAGTTAGAAGAAATCAAGTTGTGGCTGAAGAATTTTGGGATAGGGACTATCTTGGGATGAGAAGCTTGTGACTGGAAGCTCTAAAGTTAACTTTATTGATCAATGTTTTATTGTCGGGACTGCGTTCATAGAGTTCAGACTTTTATAAGCATTTATTGTATTTAGAATATTTATTATGGGAATTAAAATAAATATGTATTATTTAGTGATGCATTTATGAGATCATTTATGATTTTAGGTTTCCACGTGGCGGTTTTGGGTCGGGTCGGGTGACTCGGGCTCGGGGCATCGCAGAATGGTATCAGAGAGGTTTGGTTCTATGCAGAATACTTGGGAACTTAAGAATTATAAATATTTGAGGTGTACTAGGATTCTTAAATAATTGTGGATTTAGGATATCTTAGGGTATTCTAAAGTAGTAATTGAGAGTCAACGGATAATTAGAATAAGTTAAAATTTTAAGATTTTATTTTATTGCAGGATATGAGAACAAAATAGTGCTAATGCTGCTGGGAGGTCGGTTGAAGCACTTTCTTAACCGGAAACTTCTCATAATTAAATTTTTTGTTTACAAATTCCCTTGTGCAGAACGTTGCGAGTAAGAGGGAAAGGAGAGAATGAGAAGGGTAGAATTGTCGCTGAGTCAAACCCAGAAACTCAGACTTCAGAGAGCACTACAGAAGCTCGAGTCTCTGTCATCCAAGGCCAATTCCGATGCTTCCGTCACCGTCGCCGACAACATCCCTGTTAACTACGATGACGGCGTTCTGAAGTACCCTGTCACTACTACCCTTACTCAAAACCCTAACTCCCCCTCCCCTTCTTCGTCTCTCTCTGACATTCTTGTCTATTTGTAATTGTTTGGGTAAAAGAGGCCATGGAACATCAGAGCTCGACGGTCAAGTGGTTGCCACACTATGTGGAGTTGTTGAGCGCGTCAATAAGCTCGTCTATGTTCGCTCACTGAGATCCAGGTAAATCCCAGATCACTGAAATTTTCAATTTTGGGATATTACGTTCTGGTTGCTGTTGCTGAAATTTAAAACTCTTCTTGAGGCGTCTGAATTTGTGGAAAGTGTTTTGTTGTAGGTACAAGCCTGATACAGGAGACATCATTGTAGGACGTGTTGTCGAGGTAACAATTCTGTTAAGTTTGGCCAATGAAAAAAGCAAATGCAACTTTGTTAAATGGGGAATAATTGCATTGACATGCTTCATGAAATAATTCTCCTTTGGATTTTCTTCTAAGCATTGAAAGAGCTAAGAGGTGCTATAGTTTTTAGAGTTGCTCTTTTATGCTGGAATTTTAGAATATGTGATATGTAAGTGAGCGGCTGAAAATTTAAGGGTGTGAGATTTTAAAATGTGCTGAAATCTTTAAGAGGTTAAACAACACTTTAATTCCAAAAAATTTACTAAAATTGTAAGTCATATGAAGGTTAGAGAGGTTTATATGAAGGAATATGTTATCTTATATCTTCAAAGGGATTTCATCAAGGAAATTGCAGCAATTAGTTGCTTTTTCTGGCCCTGTGAATTTCAGGGTTGTGTGAGTTGGTTTATGATAAACTAGGTGGATTCCTAGATATTTATCCTTCACTGGCTATCATTTTCTTGTCTTGTTTACATCAAAGACAAACGAAAGCTATTCCCTATTTTGTTTTCTCTTCCTATATCTTCAAACCTTTTTGTACTTATTTTTCTGACCCTGCCTTTGATGTTCAGTCCTCCAGATTTTCTGTAACCCTAGGATTCATATCTGCATCAGACCTTCCTTTATTGGTGGTCCTCCTTGTGATTGTTCTGCGACACCCCCTCCAAACCTACCAAAAGGGGAAAGATGAAGAATGCTAGTCCTAACTATTAGATGCTCACTATTAGAAACTTGAATACAAATTTCAAATATTGAAATGTTGCCAATAAAAAACTGCAGTATTACCTTTCAGTTCCCATCCATCCACTAGGTGTGCCTTATCACTATTTAAGGTTTCTAAAATTTCTGCTGCAGTTCTCTTGTACATAATGGCTGTCTTTTAGATGAACTATGCATAGAACGATATAGAAATTTTCCGTTTCATAAGGACCTGATACTAGTACCCCTCATTGACTCTTTGGCATGTTCTCAGATTATTATGCCTCCTCCCTTTTACTAGGGCGTTGCCCTCTCCTTTTTGAGCTTTAATTGGTGTGCAGGTTGCTCAGAAGCGATGGAAAATCGATATCAATGCTAATCAAGATGCAGTTTTGATGCTTTCTTCGATGAACATGCCTGACAAAATTCAGGCATTATCTCTTTGTGCTGCCTTGTCTTTTTTGTGATTTATAAGGAAGCATATCCAGTACTCACAATTATAATACTACTTGTGATGCTTCAATGTGCTTGAGTGCTCTGTTTGACATTTTGGCAATATATGGATATGGTGGTTCAAAATTGTGATAAAGTGCTACATTTCTTCTTTTCTGAACTTTGATGTGGTAAACTTGACAAATTGACCGTAGACATGAAATACATTAAGCATTTGCATTTGGAACCAATCATGACTATCACTGTTCCCCAAAAAGGAGAAAAAATGATGGCAACTATCATTGTGTAATTTGTTGCTTATTTTAATTTTTTGTTGAGTGAAGCCTGGTTCCAATGCAGCATCTGGATATGATTTGATTCAAATCGCTCAGCCTGGTTCGAATTTAAAAGCAAATATAAATTAGGCTTTGTAAACGTTTGCTCTAGAGGGGCATCATGTACCTAAGAAAAAAAAAGCATTTATTAGGTATTGGTGTTTCTTATGAATGGGAAACTTACTATTTGAGAAGTTTGGTGGTCAAGTTTTTAGAATCTGAATTTTAGGAAGCACTTTCTGATGTGGGGGCAGAGAAGGCACTAGGATGGGACACAGCACAGTTTTGCAGCTGCATTCTTTCAGGAAATCTTTGAACTGTGAATAATGATGTTGGGGTTCGTGCAGATTTTCACAACTTTGTTATGTTTTGCAAAAGTGATGAAGACAACATTTGATACTTCAATTCCCAATGAGAGTAATGACGAATGGCCTATCACTTCATTAGCATGTTGTATAGATGGTCGGAAAAAGTCGGAGAGGGGAGGCTGAGACTTATGAGCTCATTTCTATCCAGTAATGGTGGTGGCTCTTCCTTGTAGGCATATTGATTTCATCATATAGAGAATCATCCAAATTCAATTAATTTGGTGAACTGGGGTTTTCATCTTTTACATCTGTGAGTAAAGAGTAGTCCAAGGAAGAGTCAGCAATGCTTCCTAAACTTTGATCAGAGCAATATTGATCGGGTTAGTCTTGAGGCATAAACCCTCTCAAAACCCACCAATCATGGTGGTTGTTTGAAATTGTTTGTCTAAACCTATGCGTGAATACAAATGATGGCATGTTGATGGCTACCATCAATGATAACGAGCACACATCTATTTTCATGACCTTATTAGCTTTTTTAAGGAATTTCAACAGCCTTTTCTCATTGTTGCCTTGTATCATGTTCTAGCAATGACATCTTACTGGTTCAATAAAAGACTTGTGCAGTCCAGATACTAAAAATCTTAAAGGATTGCTGCCTGCTACAACTTTTTTTTAATCAAATGTGATCAGAAAGGGTGATTGGTCTCCATCCAGGTTCCATTAAATCCACTTCCATAATTTTAAAATCAATTAACCCTTATTTTATTGTGAGGCAAATAGTATAACTAATGAGATATCAAAATGCCATCAAAGACATGGACTAGGTACAAACTGAAAACAGAAACAGAAGGAAATAGCAGAGAAATAATCACAATGGTAAATATGCAATGATATCTAATGACATCTTCCAAGGAAGGAAAGCACCTCTATGCCTATAGATGAAGAAAATCGAATCAAGCAAATGCGAGAGCAGATCTGAACTCTCCGTGCTATTGAAGACCCTAGCAAATCACCACTAAGGGGAATAAATCATCCCCATGCTAGAAGGTCATCTTGAACTGAACCAGCTTGAACCCAACATACTCTTGACACTAAGAGGATAGTATGCCAAATTTTTTTAATGGTGTCACAAGTTAGGAAATGATGTTGAACAGATTAAGCGACTCATTTGCACAAACAGCTCCTATTCACTAGCTGAAAACACCTCTTTGCAGATTATCTAGCATGACGCACTTGTCCCAGGCTGCTTCCTAAACCAAAAATCTGACGCTACTGGGAACCTTATATCTCTGGATCATTTTGAGGAAATGGAAATCATTGCTGGGCTATCAACAATTTATAGACGGTAGAAACTGAGATTGATCTGGGCTATCAACAATCTCATGTCCAATAGACTTTGCGGGGCTATCCAAACTGTCGTTGGCTGACCATAAATTTTGCCAAAACCTGATAGAACTTCCAGATAAATGACAAACATCAAAGAGTTGCAGTTTAACGACAAATTTCTGTTTTTTGATTAAATTTCCATGGGCATGGTGTAGCATTTTCTAGAAGAAGCCAAGAATCATCTGAATGTATCAATTTCATAAATAAACTAGTTTTCGATAATCCTGCTTTTGACAAGGCTAAAATTAAATATCTTTCCACATCCCCTCCATGAGATGTGCCTTGTGAAGCTTTGCAACTTGCTAGCAATTGAGAGAGGAATAGGGAAAAGAAACAAGTATGTAGACAGACAAGCCAGCATACTTTTGGACCCTCTTCTTTGCATCCAAGACCCAAGCTTTCTTTGACATTTGTTCACCAATGGTTCTTAAATGGAAACATCTTTGACTTTTGCATCTAGAGGCAGTTGCACAGAAGATATGTGAAACATGCCCAGATGGCAAGCTAATGTGGAGGTGAAACAAGTCCTATCGGCAATGTTCCCAATGAGTTCTACTCCGTGCATTTCTTTACAAGGCTGTGGGCCCTCTATCCTCTATAGAAATACCTTCAAGCACCTCTGGAGCATCCAACACTTGAACTGTATTCGGAGTTTTCAATGCATTCTTGGCATTCAATTGTATTCCCTTGCTGTGAGGCCCCTTTCAAGAACTTTCTAGTGCTTATCAGAGTTGATCTTTTCAATACCTTCCTGCTTAACGGGTGTCTTTGGAGCATTGTTACTTGGCTGCACATCTTTATCCTCTCTCTCAAGGTGTTTTACCTCTGAAAAAATTGTTAGTATGTCTTCATTTAGCATGGTATTCACAATACTTTCGCCTCCACTCTCTGAAGACTTGTTGCCTAATAATTTCACACAATTTGGTTCTTTGAATTTAGTTCCTCTCAACGGCTCAACCAACTCAGTTTCAACTTTCACGTATTTGAAAAGGTAGGTTTGGTAATTGTCAAATTGCCAATGCATATGGGCTTCCCTATCTATCTTGCAAATTTACTTAACATATTTGCTCCCCAGAGTTGTAGCTTCAATTGAGGTAGTCGAATCCTATATTGGGTCATATCTAAGCTTGTCCTCATTGAATTCAAAATCATCCTTTCAACATAATGGCTTGGAATGATATCTAACCCTTTCCAACTGACCATGATTAATTGAGACATAGCTAGAGACAATCTTACCTTCAAGAACATAGCATATCAGAGTGTGTTTTTGTTGCTTCAATTCATCAACAATTATGCATACATTTGTTCCACTCCCAACCGAGGAGAGAGGCATTCCATTGTATCTATCTTGATTTCAGGAAACTATGTCACTTCACATTCAATCTAGATTCCTTTGAACATTCGGTCAATGCTCTTGTCCTCCATCTCCCCAATACACCTTTGATTGAGATCCTTCTCAACAGGATCATGTGCTAATATAGTAGGAGTAACCATATTTTTTTTACTAGTAACAAGCCGAGAAGAAATATCAGACTTCCATAGAGACATGCTGAATCTAATTTGGATGCTTATGCTTTGAATGTTGCTAACAATGTTGATAGCATTAAGGAGCCCCTCTACCTATGATGAAGTTGACATTTGTGCTGACTCAGGTCAGTGGTTAATTTTTATGTAGAAAGAGATTGAATCTCTTCACATGATGAAGATGTTGAATACATGTCATGAATGCCATATTCCAATACTGTTGGTTCATTAATGTATGTCATGGTGTGCACACATCCAAATTTGGCATATGCAATCGGTGTAGTTAGTAGATATAGGTCTAATCCAGGAAGAGAGCACTAGAAAACAGTCCAATAGATTTTGAGATACTTAAAAAGAAACTACTGAAGCAAAATATTGAGAACATCTTAAAAGCTAAACAGAAACTATTTAGCATGTTTTTCTACTTCCTGAAATAAGCCTTAAAGCAACTTGCATTGTCAACCTGATGCTATGGTTGGATTTGAGGGCATGTATCATCTGCTGTTTGATTCATTTATTTTGGAAACTGGTCTTGTACTTTCATATGCCTCCTTAAATTTCCTTCTTGACATGGGGTGTCTGTTGGAGAAGAATCTTACCATTGATTGGGTAGGGGCTTTTTTACTCGTGACCTGATGAGATTTAAAGTGTAGACCTGATTTGGAGTTGCTACACAATGCGTTCATTTTCGGTAAGGGGATAAATATGTTTGTTGCCCTCCCACTTTGGTTCATTTCCTGAATACTTTAGGTGCTAGCAGGTTTTGTTAAATTGGAATTTTTGACTTGG
>JAOVVI020012276.1:0-12302 GCA_028571085.2 Nepenthes alata | reverse complement strand
TGAAAACTGATGGCTACTAGAGCCGATAAAATCTGATGGCTAATTGAGCCGATAAAATCTGACGGTGTAGAGTTATCGATTGAAAACACAGCTGTTATAATGTACAGATTGGATTTTTGTTTGCATCTACTATGGGTGTGTCGTGGTTTCGATTGTTGAGGTGAAGTTTAGAGTAGGATTGGTTGTCTGCCTTAATATTTGGTTTTATATGAGATTTTCCTCTATGAGGTTCCGGGTCTAAAAATATAATAAATACGAGGAAATCAATGTGATAATAATAAATACAAGACCTATTGAATGAATAAGTATGCGTATCGGAAGGAAAATCGGGTTGTAGACTGCTGGAGTGTTGCTAGCAGATTGCGCCTACTGCACACTCAAGCTGAGCTCGAGTGCCAAAAACCAGTAGCTCCCCCACCCACTGATCACCTGTGCGCGCTCGAGCGTGGGCCGGCAGTGAAGCCATGCTCGCCGCTCGCTCGCCCGACGCTCGATCACCCTGACGGGTATAAAAATGCGACCTGCTTCGCATTTTTTTCCCCTCATTTCCAGAAGGTTTTGGATAGGAGGAGAGAGAAAGATCATCGATTTTAGAGAGAGAAAGGAGGAGATCGAGGGGTAGAGTCCGAATCCGTTCAGAAGCTAGTTATAAAAGTGATAGCACGCGTCGAGGCAAGTGTTCTCATATTCACTAACTTTCCTCTTTCGATATTGTTCGGTTATCATCCGGTATTTTCGTCTTGATACCCACCCAAACCATGGAAAATGTAATACCCGTGACTTGAGACCAAGGATTGTATAATTTATTGTTCAATTTACTCACCGATCCGTCTGGTGGAGTACCGCCAAACCCTAACCTACGAAAATTGGGGGTTTTCCAATTTCGCACCTTATTTCATTAAATTGACTCCAAAATGTGAATCCTCATGTCCCAAATGTATATATATGTCGGCCGCGTGATCGATCTCACACGTCTCGACCCGTTCGCGGCGTCTAGGCCCTCTAAATGGGCACTGTTACTATTCACCCGAGACAAAAAGAGGAAGTTGCATGATTTTACCTTCATAAAATGTTGAAATGACTTTAAAATATGAATCCCCGCATCCCAAAAGTATGTGTTGCTGGACATCCGATTCAGTAAGATTCAACCCGTCCGTGGCGTCTGAGCCCTCGAAAAGTGGCCTAGCACTGTTCACCCGAAACTGGAAGGTAAATGTGCATGCTTTTGCCCTCTTCAATTGTGATGAAACTTATGACTAAATGTTGTGTCAAATTGTAAGCTCTAAAAATATGTAATTGTGCACCGAGAGCAAGAGGATGAGTCCCAGAGGCTTCTAATGTGGTGTTTGACTAATGGAGGTAAGTAAAACCAAACTCTCATGCGAGTTGAATTTAATGGCTGAAAGATTTAAGCTCTAAATGAAAGAAGGGAACCGAACAAGTAAATGGAAGGGAATCCACAAAGTGTAATGTGATGGATTTGATCTCCCGGATAGAGACATGAGATGGGAATGTGATTTTCTGAATAGAGAATATATATGTCAAATAGTGGATTCACCTTCAAAGGATTAAGATTAATCTTGAAACTAGAACCATAGATCACAGGGGTAGTACCCTCTAGCTTACCATGTACATCACGATGGGAACTCAAGGAATACTCCGGCCGCTCTTGGGGGCGGGTGATGCTCAGGGTACGCTTTAGGATGCTATTGATAAAGAATGAGGATTGCCCTAGTCCTCGGGGATATGGGTCATTGAGATGGCCGAGTGCTGCAGGCGTAAAATGTAGCCGATGGTCGAGTGCTACAGATCTAAAATGTATCCAATGGTTGAGTGCTGCAGACCTAAAATTTAGCCGATGGTCGAGTGCTGCAGATCTAAAATGTAGCTGGCCTTAGAATATGTGGCAGACACATTCCCTTCTTTGTGCTCTCACATCGTTGGTTAGTATGACCTACTAGCTCGGGTCTGCAAAGATTGATGAAAGCCATGAAAATAAATGAATGTAACCAGAACAAACATGCAAACTAAATGATTCCAGATGTTCCCTCTCCTCGCTTGTTTCCTTTTATTCAAGTTATATGTTTCCACTGCCCAGTTACTATCTTTCATGTAAATTTCTGTAGTTAGTGATGTATAATTTTATTTGTTGGGCTGTACGCTCACTCTTGCTATATGTCTGTCAGATGAGAACACATTGATACCCGACTAGACAGAGTTGGCCATAGAAGTGCGATAGACAGCTGATATTGTACGCAAGGCTCGGGACTGCGACTTAGCTGATTTTGTGTATGAAATAGGAAATTTTTGTCCTATTTTGTAAACTGTATAAAACATGTATGGTGATGGTTAATGATGTTCAGCATGAATGAATGACGGATCAGTCCCCACTGATATTGTGGTTTTTATGATTCCGCAGGTCCTTCTGTGGTTATGATCGAGGTTCCTAGTTGGCATCCTTCCCCACTGGCATTATATTGGAGTTATGATGTCGGTGCCACCCCAATTAATGTGGCAATTAGATCTTGTGTAGTCTGTTGAACATTGAGACTTGTAGTTTTGTTGTGGATTGTTGTAAATTGTTGTGCAGGGTTGATTTACAGGTATTTGTGTTTTGACAAATGCTCAATTTACAAATGGAACTCTGCCCAATTTTTTACAGGAATTAATAATTTTAATTAGGAATACTAGTTTATTATTATCCTTGACGGAGGTTATTTAAGGAGAATAACCCGGTCATTCAGATCCTCTGATTTGCAAGCACAATTTTACTCATAATGATATTTGTTAAGCTTTCGACTCGTGTTTTCTATTTTTCTCCTCTATAGAATAGAAGGCTTGGATCTGCAGACAGAGTTGGGTAGAACTTGGCATAGCATCATATTCTCTTGGTGAGCATTTTATTCATAGGATAACCACTTCAACGTAGGAATGAATGACACTAAAGTCTCCTAGGACAACCCATTAAAGTCTCCTAGGACAACCCATTAAAGTCTCCTAGGATATCAAAGGGAGTGAGCCATTTCTTATTCATAAAATTACGGTGAAACTTTTAGAACGTACAATCATTATTATCACTTCAATTACACAAGGTAAGAAGCAACTCTCTTCACTAAGATGATTAATACCACAAGTGAGGATACAAGAGTTCAAATCTCTCATGGAGGCCCCATGAGCGGCACTTCTCGCCACTTTAGTGTTGGAGTGAACAACATTAAAGTTTCAAAAGATAACTCAAATACCATCTTGGATCAGAGCAACAAAGGAATCAAGGTCCCTCCAAAAATATTTATGCGGTGAGGAGCCTTTTGAACATAAACAAAAGAGATGAATGTCGATTAACAAGTAGTCAAGTTATTGGCCTCACAATGCATAACTTGTGCTAGATGGCAGATGATAGAGGGTTTACTTCTTCTGTTTAATCCACCCAAATTCGGTTATAGGAATAAAAAACAAAATTTATTTCTCAGTAACAATAAGGTGAAATAAGAGAGTCAAGGGATAAGGCTTTCTCATTTTTAACCTTGGTATTAACGAGTCCACAAATCATAAGATTGAAGGACGAAATAATATACCTAACTTCCAAGTATTTGAAGGGGCTATTAAGCATTCTAATATCTCAATAAGGTGTAATAATCATTTAATAGCCCAAGTGGAGCCAAAAACCTTTTAGGGCCCCTCAAGATATAAGAGTTTTGAAATCAACTAGGAATTTGGGAGACGGATCACCTCTAGGCTGATTATATCAAGGCCTATAAACAATAATGACTGATTAGGGTAAGTGGAAAGATGCTCTATAGGCAATTATGGAGAGGCAACCTCCATCAGGGTAGAAAGGGCATTGAAATTGGGGTTTTTGTTGCTTGATGGTGGGAAAATATTAAAATCGATGTAGATTTTTCATGGGACCCCATATTGTGGGTCCTTCCCCATTGCTATGTAATGCAATAGTACTTGCAAGTTGAGCAGCCCCTTGGGCTAGGTTCATCATTTTAGATTCCATGGGTGAAGTATGACATAATGAGTTAGGATTATCTCATTTTTCATTGAATAGGGATGTAACTTTTTAATACATAAAGCTTACTATTGCTTTTAGGGTGACAAGGACATTTATGATCATTATAGATAATTTGCAATGCATTATTTGCCATGGGCAAGGTCTCACATTGGGGGGAGGAGGGCTCGGTTCCTTCCATTAATTACAGGTAGAGGGGAAGACTCCTCTAAAATAAGAAGTTTACAGTCAATAATATAGTAGCCAAATAACTTACATTGGTTACAATTAAAAGGCTCGCCGAAATATTTTACTTAAATTTTTATAAAGAAATCTTCACCGAAGAAAGTATCACTGTTAATTAATAGGCTGGATAAGTTCAATAGGGTGCAAAAATTTTGATCTCCACCTTCACACCTTCGTAAAGCCCACTTTGTCCTTTTATTTTGTTGGGAAATTAGCAAAAAAGTGATTATTTGATGACACTAACAATATAGTAACGTGGAGGTTTAAAATTCTAAAGGGATACTATACAAATTAATCCAAGTAGGCCCGATTTAGGAACCCCTTTAGAGAGTTTTATGCTCGATTTTCTTGTACAAAAGAAAATTAGTTGGCTGGCAAATAGCCAAGTAATAAAATCAAATCATTAGATAATTTTTTTTTATAAACCAAAAGAAGAAAAAAATCGTTGGAATTAACTAACACATTAACAAAACTAAATCGACCCGAAATATGTTTGGCAAGCTGATATACTATCAAGAAAAGAACCTTCTTATATTGTGAATTGCCTATCAATGTCGCTTCTTAGATTAAGAAACCTTCAATAGCCACATCCAATAATCAACTAAAAATGATAGATAAAACTTTAACCTCAGTGTATAAGTATGAAAAAGGAGATTTTAATGTACCTAGCGTGAGAATCATAACTCAAGAGGGTGCTCCAATGGACGGTGGTGGCTAGGCAGCGGTGACATCAGAGAATGATAATTGAAAAAAAAAATCATTTCAATATAGCATATTTTCAAGAAATTAATAACTTTTTATATGAAAATTCTTTATTAAAATTATTACTTATATAATATTTTATCCTAAATATTATAACTTTTAAAATATTGTATATTTTTGTATATTTTTATATGAATATAAAATTATATTTACGGATGGGCTCAATTTGACTTATAGATGGATAGATGGACACAATCAAAGCTTTTTACTTGAATGACTAGACCTTGATTGAGTTATCGGTTATAATTTCATTCTCTGTATTAGGCCCGAACACAATTTTAATCAAATCTAAGTATAAGATATATCTGTTTTATAAGTTGTTCATAATTTGTAACTCAATTTATTTTCTTAAAAAATAAATATTATTACATAAAAAAATTTAAAATAACATTTACATAGCGAAAGTATATATATTTTCATTAATAGAAGGAAAATCACAAAGTCTCAACCCCCAACAACCCCATTATAATATACAAGATAAAATAATATATAAGATGAAGAGGAGAAACGGTGAGGGGACTCTAGGAGAGAGATTGGATGAACAACGGGAGGCAAGAAGGCCCACATCCAGGGTGCGAGGGTTTCAAAATGGACGAGAGTTTATGTGAGAATTTAGGAGAGCTCCACTTCTATGGAAGATTGAACTTTTTTATACATATATATATCTTGTTTTTTTAAAATAAATAATTATAATGTAATTATTTTTAAAAAATAAAAAATTAAAATTTTTAAAATAATTAGATCAGAATTACTTTTGTAAAAATTAATAATTAAAATAAAAAAAATAAACTTTTGTATCTTTTTAAATGTTAAAGGCCTCCACAATTAGATCTTGTTGAGAGGCAAAGAGAGCTCTTAGTGAGAGAGAGAGAGAGAGGTTACTTGGACCACAAATGAAATATCCTTAAGAACTGAACTTTGCATCTAGATATTAAATTATTCCTAACTCAAATAAATTATTTCAAAGTACATTTCTCGCTCTATTTCATACGAGCTTCATTGATATCGTATATTTAATATGATATTATATAAAACTTAAGGTATAGTAAAATCTTTTTTCTAGTAAAAATTTATATACTGAATATAAAAGCAAAAAGAATTAAAATATATGTTATTGTTAACACATTTTTAAATTACACAAACCTGGGTAACAAATATTCTAAATTATTATATTTTGTTTGTATAACAATAATAATGAATAAGAAATTTAAAATTTCAAATAAAGTTCAACGTAAAAATGATTCTGTCGAAAGTTTTCTACCAGAATTCAAATTCTCTTGGAAGATTAAAAATAATCACAAGTAACATTTTAGGCTATCAAAAATCACAATTAGCTTTTATATAACCTTTTTCCTAATGCTTAATCCCTATAAATTTATTTTTCACATAAATCTAGGCATTCCACCTATTAAGCATTTGACATTAATCATACAAAATTATCACAAGAAACATTAGAGAATTCACAAACAAACATATGCCATAGGTCATACGTATAAATATCACAGTTGCTTACGATGTTATTACTTAAAAATTCAAACAATAATAATAATAATTATTATTATTTTTATTATAATAATGTCGTGTGCCATACAAAAAATCATATGAATTCACCAAAAAGATGAATTTATGATACCATACACCTCCCCCACTCAAATATTAGCCGTATGCATCTCAAATAGCCTTTGAGCTGATCTATAGACAACTATCATGTATTCTCTTCCATTTATGATGCAGTTTTCTCCAACTCTGTTTCACATTTAGTAGCATTATCGACAAAGGCTTTTCCTGAAAAATCAATGTCACATGTCATACTTTACTATTCGATGGGGTTGAATAACTGAAGTAAATTATGAGATCTAAGCAAGTGAATGGGTAAAACCTACACAAAAATAATTAATAAACTAAAACATTTGGAGTCAGTCGTGGACAAAAATTCAGATGTGGATGAAAGATTTATAAATGTATATTTGTCATTTTCATATGTTCTGAAATTCTGTTATAGAGAAACGATATTCAAAGTCTAAAATCCCAACCAATTCTTTTTAAACAATATAGAGAACATTATTTAAGCAGAAAAGAAAACGTTACCCACCAGAACGGACAAGAACGGATTTTAAATACTCTTTTTCTTCATTCAATTGTCTATATTTTTCTCCAAGATTAGACAATGAATGTTCACTTTCCTTGAACTTTTTCTGGAAGCACATTGGCAATGGTGAACTTGCAAGTTGAAGAGGGACTCTAGCAACTGCATAATATAAATCAAAAAACAAGAGATACCGACAATTCATATCATACCTTTGTTCTTTCAAGAGGTTGCTGCTGAAAACAATAGAGTTCCGAAAGTCCCGCCAGTTTCTAATATCAAAAAAATAGTTTTATAAAAAATCAAATCAAAACTATGACCGAGAAATATCTATAACTAAGGGTTAAATCAATCAAGTGCACCTTATCCTTGGAATCTAAGTCTAGCTTTAATTTCTCTACTTTTCCTGTCAGTACCTGAACAAGAAAAATTATAGGAGAATAGATAATATTTACAATGAACCATGAAACTTTGATTCCAAGATCATATTTTAAATTCTCCTTTTCTTCATTCACCTGTCTATATTTTTCTCCAAGATCAGACAATGAATGTTCGGTTTCATCGAGCTTTTTCTGGAAGCACATAGGCAATGGTGAACTTGCAAGTTGAAGAGGGACTCTAACAACTGCATGAAATAAATCAGAAAACCACAGATAACAACAATCCATATCATACCTCTGCTCTTTCAAGTTTATTGCTTACTGCTATAGAAAACTGTTGCTGGAAATCATAGAGTTTTGGATGTCCCACCAATTCCTAATATCAAGAAAATAGTTTTACAATTAACCAAATCCAAACTATGGCAGAGAAATATCTACAGCTAAGGGTTAAATCAATCATGTGCACCGTATCCTTGGAATCTAAGTCCAACTCTAATTTCTCTACTTTTTCTGTCAATGCTGAACAAGAAAAATTATAGGATAATAAATAATATTTACAATGAACCATGAAACTTTAAGAATACAACATCAAAATAAATTGTCAGAAAATAGACCTTTTTCTTTGTTGCTTCTTAGAGGTAATGATCATGATATATTCCATTCTTCTCTCTTGTAGCATATTCCTCTGATAAAAAAGAATAAGAAAAATGTGTGAAAAAATACCTAGGTGAAGGCAAATAAGCATTTCACTGTGGCATGGACCAAATTTCTGTAATTTATTCATTCTTTATAGCATATATCTAGGGGGTGTGGCTACTTGCTTTTGTGATTCTGTGTGTAGGTGAGTGAGCCACCCCACATACATGACAGGAAAGATATAGACAAAGGCATAAAGAGATATCTAGAGAGTTATCCAACAAAGTTAGAAAGTGCTTGAAAACCTTGCTTTAGCTAGTCAATTTTATAGTACAAATCTTTGATTAAGGCAAACTGCATCATCTTTTGATTGATATGAGAATTATCCAAACAATATTATTCAACAGCTAGAAATGGGAGATGAAAGATTGTCACCAAAAGAGGAAAGATTGTAGCTCTTAGTAGATCATTAAACAAAAGACACTTAATCAATGACCTCTATATTAGGTATTGGTCACTCCTTTATGAATATTTTCAACAAACGCATCATCATTGAAGAATCGAACGATACTCACACGTATGAGAAGCGGCCAAGATGTTGGCCGCGTCTGAGGCGTGCCCAAGCCGCTCCCTAGGTAAGGATTCTAGAGACACTATGCCCCTAAGGCACTCAAGCACTGATTCCTACGGTGCCCGCGCTCCTAAGGTGCTCGAGCACCGATTTAGGGGGTGGTCACTCTTGAGCTGCGTCTGAGTGGCGCTCAAGTGCCAGATTGGACTATAAAACCGTGCAAACACAATGTAGGGTTTGGATTCAGCGATTTTTTGACTACCTTGAGATCCGTTGCATCCAATCGCTGCTAGAGAGAGAAAGAGAAGAGAAAAGAGAGAAGAGGAAGATTCGTACATCTAGTTGAGTTCTAAATTGTATTCCACCTTCTGCCAACCATGGGTACATCTTTCAACTTGTGTTCTATGTTATTTGGGATCGTTTTGTGACATGGTGTTTAAGACCTTGAAATTTGGGTTTGTGTAACCAGTGCTTTGTGTAACTGATATTTTACATAATTGATTTATTTGGAGTTTGTCCATGGATTTTTTCCTTAGTTAAAAAAAATTTTTCACATAAAAAATGTTGTACAATATTGTGTCCGTTGTACTCACTAATTTGGTGGTTGATGGTTCACCAGGGAGTTTTTTTTCGTTCCACTATGTCAGATTGTATGTATCTAGGTTGAACTGCAACACTCTGGCCTGTTCTTAATATTTTTTGCATGATGTGCATAATCCAAATTGCTAAGTGTCTCTTCCAAACAATGATTGGAGGGTGATATGGTGGAAATAATGCATGTCTTTGTCTTGCATCCCAAGGTATCCCTCAATAACAATTACAAACTTATCGATATACCCTCGAAAACTCACTCACCAACTTCTACCTGATGACGAACTTCTCAAAAAATGTTACTGAATAAATATTATTGAATACTGCATGTTGTTCTATTTTTCCTACACATGCCCCCATTCCCATCCCCTTTCCATTTTTCTTTTTCTGTTTTTTACCTGCTTGCTGTATTTCTATTATTGAATACAACATTTATGTTTTTCTATTCTTATGGGCTACGGGCGTTCGCCGTTCACTGTTTTAAATAGCCCGTAACTATAGATGAAAGGCAATGAATTACACTTCTATTACTCCTCATTTCTCTCCCATCTTATCTCTCTCTCTCTCTCTCTTGGTCACTCTTGAACATCCTCCCTGTTCTCTGCCTTTTCTCTCTCGATTCCTCTACCTGAACTCCCCTTCCCTTCTCCTTTTCCTCTGTTTTCATCTGCATCATCGTCGATCAGCTAGAGGTTCGCATCAATAACCTTGTCAATTTGCTCTCCCTAATATTCCAAAGCAACAGAGTTTTCCGAGTTCAACTTCAATATATTCCTTGATAGTACATGGTAGAAACTGACAAGATATCCAAAATCCATATCTATATGGATCATGACCAACATTCTCAACTACAAAATTGGTGATGCAACCAAGTGTAAGTAAGTTTTCATTTATCCCTGTAGCTTCCTGAGCTCTTTCAGGTAGAGCACCATCATTATTCTATAATCATTATTACTTTTTGTGATTATTCGATATATATTTTCAGTAAATTATTTATTTTTTTAGAGATGGTTCAACTAAAAAACCATCTTTAAAAACTAAAGTGCGAAAAACAATTAATAGCTAGTTGAAATATCAGCGTTCTTTCCGTGAAAGTGATGAACACCAATTTTTATATTTTTATTCACACTAATTGTTTTCTTATTTTCAGTAATTGTTATTTAAATTATCTAATTAAAATAAATATATTAATTATATATGTTTTATTTCTTTAAAAAATTTTTGGAATGAAAGTACGCGAATAGAATATATGAACCCTTCATTTTGTCAATTTATTTAGTCGATTGAAGAAAATATAGAGAAGATGAGTAAGGTTAAATTTTTAAAGAATTAATATATATATATATATATACATATAGAAAAAGGTAAAAAAGAAAATGGGGGAAGAAAATGACAGAAAAAAAATGCCATCACGTGGGAGAAGCAGGGAATTGTCTTGCAGGAGAGAAGGAAACATCTTGTAGTGGAGAAGGACGCATCTAGAAAAGGCATAAAAGAAAAAAATAATAATAATAAATATTATATATATATAAATAAATAATTATCACCCCTCCTCTATAAATAGATGAAGGGTGCTGCTAATCAATGGTTAATTCTGCCGAAAGGCAGAGAGATGTTATGAAAGATGGAAGAATGAAAGAGAGGAGAAAGAGATAAAAAGAGAAAAAAATAGAGGCGAAGCGAAAGGAAGGGGACGAAAAAACGAAGCACAGTAGAAGAAGAAAAAAATAGAGGGGCAAAGATTTGGTGAATATTTAGGGTGTTAGTTTTTGTTCTACAAATTCCATATTTTAGTATAGCCGATTTTGTTCAGAATTATCATTTTATTCCAAGAAATCTTAATATGAAATTTATTTTTAAATCAATTCGGGTCAATGACTGTACCAAAAGATATTTCAAATTCATCATTGAGGTTCGATCTACAAGAAATAGAAATTCAACAATCTATGTGTTACGAACCCGAACCAAACAGGTCAATTTAAATAATTAATTATAATTTCTAAAATTTAAACTCCCAAATAATTTTTAAACAAATAATACTAAATCCTAAAATTCGGGTGTAACAAACCAAAATATACACTCAACAAAATTAAAAATCCTCACAGAACCTCATCGAACAACCGTTCGAACAATATAAATACGACCTGCTTTACAATTATCGTAAGGGAGGAAATAATCCGACCCAAAAATCATAATCAAACATAACAAAATATTCAACTATTCCCAACATATAACAATAAGACTATATCTGGCCAATTCCATGATCCAAATACATCAAATATCAATATAAACCATAATAAAACTGAAACTCACCAAAACAAACGAATATCTGACCGATCACGTCTTTACTCCTGCACTGCATCCGAACCTTTTACTCTGAAGGGACAAAATAGAAAAATGAGCCTAATGCCCAACAAGTATCATATTTAGTCAAAAGGAGTCTAAGAAATCATAGGAAATGTCAAATAGATGAAAATCCAATCAAATTTTAAAATAAATCCAAATCGCCGATAACACAAATTCAACTGAAATCCAATATCCAAATTTTAAAATATAATGGTAGTCTCGTACTCAAATCAAATATGCAAGTCTAAAAAAATGTCCTAATTTTAAAAATAGTCCTCGTCGGGACGTATATATATCTAAATATATATATAACCAAAATAGAGGTGATCCGAACCAATTCCGAAATCGATGTCGATCTAAGTCCAAATCCAAGTTTGAGTCCATGTCCAAATTCAATGCCCGAACAGCTTGTGATCTGGGCAGATCAGATAGCCGGATGATCCAATAGCGTGCGCAGAGACCGAAGCAGCACCGCGACAGATATTTCAAAGGTTCGGATCAAAACATATAATCAAAATCGTTTGTACGAGACATACCAAGCCCAATTATAGACAAAAATTGGCGAATATTAAATCCAAGTCTAAAAATTCATATCCAAATCAAAGTCCAATACCAATTGATGCAAAAATATAAATTATGTACCGAATTTGGATTTTTATTATTTAAAGACTAACTTGAGGAAGGGTTACA
>JAOVVI020012275.1:0-12303 GCA_028571085.2 Nepenthes alata | reverse complement strand
AAGATCTGGCGCCTTCCTTATTTGAAGGGCGCCAATCTTGTCAATATCCTCCTAGAGTCGTGGAAGACGCGTGGAAGACTGTGGTTGGCCGCCGGATGAATCGTGGGCCCAAACGGAGTAGGCATATTACTGTAGAAAGGCGTTATTTGGGCCCAAAGTACAGGGCGCAGACGGTCAATGTCTGAGTTGACCGTCAGCGTGTTGGTCGCTCTCACAAAGGATGAAAGGAGAGTGGCTGGCGGTCTACTGATGGGCTGTGGGCCATAGTGGAATGGGCCCATCTCTGTAGGAAATCTTCTAAAGACCCAGTTTGGCTTCACACGACGGTCAACATCGAGTTGACCGCGTGTGAGCAAGTTGGCCGCCAAGACGGTCAACTCCCGCATTGACCGTTTCGGTTTTGGGCTTTTGAGTTTCTAGGCCCGCCTCCTTTAGTGGGCCGTAAGAACGTTGACCGTCCTTCTTGGGCTTTCGTTGACTTCTTTTTGGGCTTCTCTTTGGGCCAGCCCATTATTGGTGTACCCATCAGGTTTCAAGCTGCCCGATTATCTATTAGATATATTTAATTATCCGATATGGCTCAATATCCATAATTACTTTAATCTTCCTTGGGTTGATTTCCATCCCATGTTGAGAAATTATGAAACCCAATGACTTACTAGAAGTTACCCGAAGATGTATTTGATAGGCTTAAATTTCATTCGGTATGTTCTAAGTACGCCGAACGTCTCTGCTAGATCTTTAATATAATTGTCTGTAAGTATGGTTTTAATAAATGTATCGTTAACGTATGTGATGCGTACCTGGATCTGACTTCAAATATATTCGGATTCGTCTAGATTGCTTGACCCGACTCCGTTCTCTGAGTTTGAATCTTGCACACCACTAAAGTGAACAAGCGGTCAGTGTGTCGGCGAGTGGTTGTCCCACCGAAAATACTTTGACGCTCAAGTCAGTAAAAACCTTCTAAGCAAGGAAGGTAAATTGGAAAGCAAGATAGAGAGAAAGTAGGTCAGTCGAGAGTGCCGGCTTGTCGAGGACGCGAGCAATCGCTTCCTACTCATAGAGAGCGTGAGGAAGTGAAGTTTCAAAAGCGTAGAAGCTTTCGGAAATGACTCTCGGGAAGCCGATTAGGTCTCCACGAAGCTGCAGGCCTCTGATGGGATTAGGAGGACGAACGCTTGGAAGAGTGGAAGAGATGATAGGCCTCTGTCCAGTACTCTGTCAGCGTTCTAGGGTAAGACTGTAGAAAGTCTTGTTGGAAGCTTGTTCTCAGAAACACAGGTAAGGAGTCCGTCAGAACCTCTGTTTCAGAGTTGGCTTTTGTATTTGTTTTGTCTGTCTCCGGATGCTTGCGTGTATGTGAGCTTGTGTATCAGCGTGTATCTGAACGTCCCCCTTCTAGAACGAAGTCTTTGAGCTTTTATGGGTAGCAGGAGAGCCACCTTGCTCTTGGAAGGTGGCGTGTTCCTCTAGGATTGGCGACGGCGGCCTTCTCAAAGTTGGTGGGCTTGACAGTTGCGATTTGATGGATCATTCTTTTGCTACACAGTGCAACGGATCTTTAGATTGTCTCATGTCTTTGTGACCGTTTTGTTGGCGCTAAGTTCATTGCCACCCTTTTTGGAGAAGATCAGCTTTCAGGAAAGGCCTATGATCATGAAAGGGCCGTTACTTTTCGTGCATGTGTTTGTCTGCCAGTTTGGGACCTGGTCGTAGCAGGTTTGAAGTCTTTTTGGACCTGCCGTTACAGTACATCCGGTCAACGCTCGAGTTGACCGTTTGTATGCGAGTTGGCCGCATGTTGAGGTCTGGACGGTCAACACTGGCGTTGACCATCCTCGACCTTTCAGGACTTGGGCCTACGCCTCCTGTTGGGCCATTTTTAAGTTGACCGTTCAGCAGGCCGTTTTAGGTATCCTTTGACTTTTGGTCAGCTCATATTCTAGTATACCCATCAGTATGTCTCCATTGTTTTTTCCAATTTGTTGTTCCAACATTTTGTTCACATCTTCCCTTGTCTGTTATTGTATCACATCAGAATGTGATGTAAGCATTCCTTAAATAGAAATGTATCAATTTATTGTAATAGCTTCCCTTGTCTGTTACGAATGATATCATCTATTCATCTGCAAAATTCATTTTGATCTCGTTATACTTTTAATAAGAATTTATGAAACTTAATAGTTAGTATCCAGATACTGAATCTATTAACGGATTGATATTTGAAAGTAGAAAATTATCTTTTAGATATGCTTTAATTAAGTTTGTAAAGTCAATACATATCCTTCATTTTTTGCTACTTTTTTTTATTAGGACGACATTTGATAATCAATTCGGATAATTGACCTTTCTGATAAAGCCAACGTTGGTTAACTTTTTGACATCTTCTCGAACCGCAACAAGCTTTTCCACAAGTAGCTTCATCTTTTCTTTCTGACAGGTTTGCTTTCAATGGGGAGGCTCAACTTATAAATTATTACCTCCATAAAAATACTTGACATATCAGCCAACATGTTTGTATTGCTCCTTAGGAAATCTATTAATTTTAGCTTCAGATCTTAATGTTAATTTTGATTATACGTGACAGGAGTGGATGCTGCGGAGATCTTGACAGTAATTGGAATGATTCCCTTCTTGTCGTAAGGGTTCTAGGCGTCTCCGTATGATTGCCAGCACACGGCATTTTTGTCAGCATTGGGAAAGCAAAAATTATCAGTCAACTGTGCATCAGTAAGAAATATTCATGGGAATATTACGGTCATCATCTTCTAGATCAGAAGTGCATTTTGTTCCCGTTAAAGTACTGTTATCATCTATTCATGGGAACGTCAGCGCCAGGACACCTTGCATTAATAAGTCAGTTGAAACGTCAAAATCCAAGAAATCTGTTTGAGTGAATGAAGGGACCATTGAAGGGGATGCAATTCTCAATGCAACCAAGCCCTCTGCAAAATTCTAGCCACCGCCACTACACCGCTTCTGTCCCTGTTCGATTGGCAACCCCTAGCCCCATCCCTTTGGCAATGGAGGAGTTACTGGGAGGTTTGAAGCTGAAGGATGCTGGGTGGATTGTAGATCTTGCAAGAAGCCCCGCATGAAGGAGGATTCTACTGGTTGCGCGGTGGAGATGGATGTTGGATTTGGTCACTCCATTGTGGGTGGCTCAACAAATGGACGTGTTATCGAACGATCGCACAGGATTTATGTAAATTTAGACAGGTAGGGCCAAAGGAGGGGCTAAGTCGGGTCAAAAGCGCAATTGAGCAAGCCAAGGGCGGAGCCAAACAAGGCTGCAAGAGTATAGCCGGCAGGCAGCCGGGCAGCAGAAGCCGGCCGATGAGAGGCTGAACGGCTAAGAGAAAAAGTTGGCCAATGGGAGGCCTTGCTCTGACCAAGGACGCTAATGCAAAATAGCGATTAGGTAACGCCAGTTCAGAGGAGTCGACCTGATGGAGCTGGTAGATGTTTTTATAGAGTGGGCATCAGGCTCTGAAGAGTAGATCGCAGGCTTTTTAGAGTATACAGTTGACTTTCTAGAGTTGGTAAACTTTACAGAGCATGCGCCGACAGTAGGTAACTGACTTGCGGGGTACGCGTCCAAATTGGCTGAGCATGCGCTTTCTGGGGAAGCGCAGGAATTGATAAAGGCGCAGAAAATAACGTGACAAATTATATGTAAGATCAGACCAAGTGAGCAGATGAGATTTGGAGCGGGTGTCATTATAAAGCGTACCAAGCGTTTCAAAAGAAGGTGCGTCAGGCGGTGCGGCAGCATAGCAATAGAACGGAGCAAAGTGCGGAAGTAAACTCTCATCGTTCGTCATCTGTCGCCACACTTGTAAAATCAGAGTGAGCAGAAAGTACCACCAGTGGGGAAAATAAAGAAAGAAAAATAGAAAGATAAGAGGGAAGGAGAGTTTCCTTACTTTGGATATTATTTTCCTTGTTCTATCTCTACTATGTTATCTGTATTATTTTATCTCGGGGGTTTTTGTAACCGATTTTACATGGTGAAAGCTTATTTAAAATTTATCCCATGGTTTTTTCCTTAGTTGATAAGGATTTTCTACGTTAAAAATATTGTGTATTTTTTGTTCCTTGTGCCTAGTAAATTGATGGCTAACGATCGACGAGAATTCAAATTTTTCGTAGCACCGGATTACGTGTGAATCCAAGTATGGAACCCCAACCACAGATTGTGAGGAAGATGTCCCAAGCCAAATCCACGAATCGGCGAAAGGATACAAGCATATCTCGTTCTTTTCTGAGACGGTGATTGTGACGTCTCGGATATTTTAAAATTAATATAAAAAAAGAAAAAAAGGGGGGTTAGAATAATAATAATGACAATAGTAAGACAATAATAATAATAGAAGTAGAAAATGGGGAAAACAGGGAAGCAAAAAAACAACCAAGAAGGAGGAGAGGAAGGAGGGAGAAAATGGCCAGTCGAAATCACAGCGACGATCCTCCCCCATTTTGCCGATCGGTTGGAGTCACCAATTCCCTTCTTCCTCTCGGTTCACCAGCCTCGTTTCGCTCGTCCAATTACCTCACCCTTTAAAAATCATTGCTTTCCTTTCTTTTGGGCGGATTCTTCTTTGGTGATGGTTCGGGTGAAACCTGGGAGAGCAAGAGCAAGAAAGTCGTAGCCAAGAGTCTTACAGTGCGGTCGTTGCCAAGAAGTGTCACCGGAAGTACCGAAGCCGCCGCTGTTATATTATTTCCAGGCAAGTTGATTTGACTTCCTTGATTTAAATCCGTGACCTTCCTTCTTTCTATAATGTCGATTTTCCATTTTTGTATCAAGATTTGATAAAGAACTTGTTGAATATGGGTGAATTTTTGAGGATTATACTTCAATCGGGCCATTGACGAAGAGATTGGGAAAACCAAGCTTCGGCTCTGCCGTGAATATTCCAAAGAATTAGTATGATTCTAGGATCAAATTAACTAGTATGTAAAATTTACAAAGTCTCTATTAAATCCTGTGAGTAGAATTTTCGTTTCCATGAATTGATTTTGGAAAAATTGGTTAACTGAAATTTTGGGCAAAACAGAGCTTCGAGCTCTGGCCGGTGGTGTCATGAGGGATTCGGGAAATTTAGTTAATATATATATACTGTTGGGGTGTATGTGTACATATATATGTATATATATATGTGGCTGTGCGGGTGTATATTCGGTGTTGATTGGTGTACTGTAAATGGGCTGGCACAATAGTCAAAGGCGGCCCAGATCCACTGTTGGACGGTCAACATTGGCCGAATAGGAAATGAGGCCCAAATTCCTGAAAGGCCCAAACACGCATCAGACGGTCAACGCTAGCGTTGACCGACTGAGGCACAGGCAGGCAGCCTACTCGCACTCAGGACGGTCAATCCGTGTGTTAACCAGAATCACTGTAGTAACAGGCCAAGAATAACAAAGTTTTTCACGGGCCTGGCCCACTTGGGGTCGGAAGACCACTTGGTGGATCCACCAGATCCGGCAGCAGCGAAAAATCCGAACCCCCCCGTCATCGACAGCCACCATTTAGTAGGAACAAGGAACAAGAAATACACGACATTTTTTAGGTGGAAACCTCTTCCCAAACCAAAGAGGAAAAACCACGGGATACATAGTCCACCAATAAATCCACTATGTAAAATGGTTACACAAACCCAGAGACAGAGTATAGTAACCACCCTGGCTACACAAGCCCTAGGGCAAAAACGAAAAACAGAGTAAGAGAATACAAAGCCTCACCCTTTGCGTTTCACTCACTGCTCTCTCATTCTTCCACTCTTTCTCTCCTCACTGTGGTGCTCTCTGCTCTCTCTCATTTTACAAGTGTTGATGAAACTGCAGTCCGCCTATTAACCCCCGCACAAGGCGGCCGGTGCACAGCGCCCCTGGTGTTGTCTCCACACCAGCCAGTCACCACTTTGGGCACCTCTCCGGGACTGCCGAAACTTTTTTTCCCAATATGACCTCACAACTTATCCTCCAGAAATACCTGATGCTCTTATATAGACGTCCTGGCTCCACCTAAACCCATCTACCCAACAGGTCATCTGTCAGATAATAGGTACCACGTCTTCACCAGTTCCCGAGCTTCCTGTAGGCCCATGCCCTGCGGACGGCGCATGCTCTGCACTGTACAGACGCGTGCTCTGCAGCCCAACTGCCCACCTGTCGACCAATCCTAGAAAGACATCTGTCCTCTGTCAGCTGTCACTTTGCATAGTCTCCAGTTGCTCAGCCGGTCAACTTCTCGTTGACCGTCTCCTGCTACCATCCAGTCAACCTTCCGTTGACCGTCTCCAGCTATCCGGATAACTTGACCGTTCTTCATAGCCATCCGGTCAATCTTTCTTGTTGACCGTCTTGCTACCAGTCCGCCGTCCTGCAGCACTCCTGTAGCCCTCAGACGGTCAACATCCTGCTGACCGGATTTAGCTGGCCGTCCGCCGGTCAATCTCCTTTGACCGTCCACTGTTCTCCTCCGGTCAACGTCCCGTTGATCGGAAACAGTTCTCCGGATTTGTTCTCCACAAATCTACCAATGACAAACCAGTTTGTTGGGTTACCCACAAGGGAGTGACCAGACCCAACACACACTTTGCATGGAATAATAGAGGGAGAAAATTCAAAATAATTCAAAAAAATCCACTCATTTTCCGGGATTGGCAGTTTTAACGATCTTATATTTGCTAATCTAAATTCAACAGGAAGCAATTTCAGTTGCTGTTATTTCTGCATTTTTCTCTCTTCTTTTTTACGTATAAAAAGAGCTAGAAATTCATAATCTCAGCAGGAGAGTTCTGCTTCGATAACAGAGGCTTCAGAGAGAGAGAGAGGATCATAGTGAATGGGAAGCATGCATGCTGCATTCTGAATCCAGGCGTTCATATTCTTCCTCGCTTCAGCAAAATCTCAGCGGTTCACACTCTCTTCTGCTCCCGCTTTGCTGCATCTGAAATGTGTAATGAAAGATACGAGAACAAATGAGAAATGTGAGCATTGTATGATAAAAATCTTAAGATAAAATCCAGCACAATCGCAATATGTTGTTATATTATTAATTTATTAATTGATATTTGTCTATCTATTTATAATTTTTTTAAAAATGTTTTATTTTTAATATATTTAATGTCGATATGTATTATTTGATATATCTAATACTAATATTTTTACTTTTGAGATTGAGCATTGATAAAAATTAAGGATACCCTTTTCTTTATTAACTTGACAACTGTTGGGGTCACACCTTTGTGGGAAAATAGTTGCGGACTTTTGTGTGAATGTGGTCCGCGGACCTATGAGCTTACCGTCCAGGGATTCCGAAAATGAACAGGGTCATTATTATCTGAGGACTTGTGCAGCATAGTTCCGAGGACATCAACCAATGACGAGGATTATGAATAACGCCCGAGGCCATTGGTTGAGATCCGAGGTTCATGGGCTATGCGTGAAGTTATCATAAAGGTCTGAAGACCTACTGGAAATAAGCGCACGTGGATGCCAGCTCAGAAAATTAATTGAGCATGCGCAATATTTGTAAAGTCGTCTTTGTAGAGCACGATCTTTAGAGCCGTTTTAGCAGAGCACGATCTTTTGCAGGGGAATGCCGGTGCAAAGCTGTTGCAGGGATGTAAGTGCGTCAGGCAGCTGTCTGTACGTGTCCTCCACGTTGGCTTGGCTGTTACTTTTAACATCATACATATATATATTTTTTGTATTGTATGCTGTGTGCGGATGAGTGAATGAGAATGAGAGTGTAAAAATTTACAAGAGAGGAAAAGTATGAAGAAAAGAAAAGTAGTGAGTAAAAACGGAGTGTGTTCTCATGCTCTATTCTTCATCTTTGCCTCAGGGGCTTGTGTAACCGTATGATTTCTATAACCATTTTCATATAGTAAGTTTATTTATGAACTAAGTGTCACATGATTTTTTTCTTAGTTCAGAAAGATTTTTTACGTAAAATTTTACTGTGTTTCTCCTCTGTCTTGTTCCTCTTGATTGCTACTTTGTTTATAAGTGCGTGTCATTTGGCTCCTTCCTGTCCGTTCGACCCGTTGTGCTCCAACAAGTGGTATCAGATATGTGGTTCTTTAACCGGTGATTTCATTGAACACTGCTAATGGAGGTTGAAAGTAAAATGATTTGTTTACACGGCACCAACTATGATATTTGGTATAGCAAGATGTCTGACCTGCTGCTTGTCAAATCCATGCATCTTTCGGTATTCATCTCTTAAAAGCCTGAGGCAAAATCAGAAGAGGAATGGAAATTGGAGAACATGCAGGTGTGTGGTTATATACGGTAATTTATAGATGACAATGTGTATAACCACATTAGAAGTGAGACGAATTCCAGAGCGTTGTCGAAAAAGTTGAAGACACTCTATGACTCCAAAACTAGTAACAACAAGATTTATCACCCGATGAGGTAGATACAGATTCGATACAAGGACAGCTCGTTCGTTGCAAATCACCTGAACGAATTTTAAGAATGTGTAGACCGGCTGAGTGGCATGGATATTAAATTTAAGGACAAAGTGTTAGATCTATGGCGCTTGGCAACCCTGCCAAACTCATAGGAGGTGATGAGAATTACCATTACTAACACAGCTTCTAATGGTATCGTGATATTGGAGATGGACAAAGGAGCCATGCTGAATGAGGAGATGAGATGGTGATCTCAAGGGACCTTAACCACTTAGCACTCAGAGGTACACGTGACAAAGTCACAGAGAATGAATAAAGGTCGTGGACAAAAATTTAGAAAAAGGGCCGAAGTAGGTCTCGGTTAAGGTTCCAAAACATCAAGTATCATTACTGTGGAAAGAATGGACACATTAAAAGGCATTGTTATAAGTAAAAGCGTAAAAACGTAGAAAAGAAGAAATGTGAAAAGGGACAAGGTAAAAAAAAGTCCTCGATCTCTGTGGTTACATAAAGTGATCTTCTTTTGACTTGTGAAGCGGATGACATTATAAATTTAGCCGAACGGGAGACCAACTAGGTGATGGATTCTAGTACATCCATCTACGTCAGCTCTCGACGAGGGCTCTTTACATCTTATACTCCAGGTGATTCTGGAGTGTTAAAAATGGGTAATATGGAGACATCCAGAGTTGTTGGCCACGATGATGTGTATCTCGTCACCAACAATAGAACACGACTATTCTTAAGGGACGTACGACATGTTCCTAACATACGGATAAACATTATCTCAGTAGGAAGACTTGATAATGTTGATTTTTGCAACGTTTTCGATAATGGGGCCTATAAACTAACCAGAGGGTCTCTGGTAGTTGCCTGAGGGAAAAAACGTCTGGTCTTTATGTGTTGGAGGCCTCTACTAAGATTGAAGAGGTCAATGTTACTAGTAGTATAGAGTCCTTGGACTTGTGACACCGAAAGTTAGGTCATATGAGTGAGAGTGGAATGAGTCATCTGGCCAGGAAAGGTCTCATCCCAGATATAAATGAGGACGGACTAAAGATTTGCTCTCACTGTATGGCGGGGAAACAAAAGAGAGTCTTCTTCCGAGGAGACTTATCATTCAAAAAGTCCGAACTACTTGAACTTGTTCACACCGATGTCTGCGGACCATTCAAGGAGAAGTCCTTCGGAGGAGCTCAATACGACTAAACTTGAGCCGAAGACGAAGCAATGCATTTTTCTGGGTTACGGCAAAAATGAACTTGTATACAAGCTTTATGACCTACTTGAGAAAAAGATTGTTCGATAAGAGACTATAGAGAACATGAGAAAGTAGATGAAGGTATTATCTGGCGCCAGTCAGACAAACAGTGATACTGATATTGTCTAACCGACACAGTGTGAGGGCAACACTCCAAGAATGGCCATGGAGGACAGTGAAGCAGGTGCGTCACCAAATGAAGATGAGGATGATTTTACTCCTCAACCGACTGAGGAGGTTCCCGTATAACGATCCTCAAGAGAAAGACGTTTGTCAGTCCGCCTGTCATCCACTAAATACGTCCTACTTACTGATGTAGGTGAGCTTGAAGATTTTGATGAAACTGTGAAGGGTGTACATAAAGAAAAATAGTTAAAAATAATGAAAGATGAGATAGCTTCATTACATAAAAATCATACTTTCTAGTTGGCTGAGTTACCTAAGGGGAACAGAAAGAATAAGTGGGTCTTTCAGTTGAAGACATCCGAGAACACCATACAGCTGAGGTACAAGGCGTGACTAGTGGTAAAAGGTTTTAATCATCGCAAAGGTATGAATTTTGATGAGATTTTTGCGCCGGGGGTAAAAATATCCTTTGTTCGTATTGTGCTTGATTTACTAGCTGCTCTAGATTTGGAGGTAGAGCAGCTCGATATCTAGACAACATTCCTCCACAGTGACCTTGAGGAAGAAATTTACATTGAGTAACCAAAGGGGTTCGAGGTAAATGGGAAGTGGCTGGTCGTCTAAGGAAGAGTTTGTACGGACTAAAATAGGCTCCAAAGCAGTGGTACAAGAAATTTGAGTCTGTCATAGTCGATTAAGGATACCAACAGACTAATTTTGACAACTACGTCTTTATGCAGAGATTTTCTGAGAATAACTTTGTCGTCCTTCTCCTTTATGTGGACGACATGCTGATTGTCGAACAAAATAGCACTCGAATTAAAGAGCTGAAGAAGCAATTGGAATAGTCATTTGCTATGAAAGACCTCAGACCGGCGAAATAAATTCTGAGGATCAGAATATTTTACGACCAGAAGAACAAAAAGCTCTGGTTGTCCCAGGATTGCTACATTGAGAAAATACTCCAACGGTTTGACATGAAAAAATCCAAGCTAGCAAGCACCTCACTGGCCAACTACTTCATGTTGAGTAGGAACAGTCCTCGGACATAGAGAAAGCCCGCATGAGAGGTATACCTCATTCGCCAGCCGTTGATAGTTTGATGTACGCGGCTGTGTATACTAGGCCGGATATTGCGCACACTGTCGGCATTGTTAACAAATTTCTCTCAAACCCTGGGAATGAGTATTGGTCTACTGTGAAGTAGATCCTGAGATATCTCGGGGAACTTCAAAAATGTGTTTGCAGCTTGGAGAAGAGAAGCTTCAGTTGGTCAGTTACACAGATGCGGATATGGCCAGGGACATTGACTACAGTATATCCACCTTGGGGTACTTGGTCAAATTTGTTGGAGGAGCAGTCTCCTGGCAATCTAAATTACAGAAGGGTGTTACTCTTTCTACTACGAAGGCCGAGTTCATTGTAGTAATTGAGGCCAGCAAAGAATTACTGTGGATGAAAAGATTCTTCTAAGAGTTGGGTTTGAGACAAGAAAAGTATGTGGTGCTCTGTAACAGCCAAAGTAACATACATTTTTGTTGAAAGTTCTCATTCCATTCGAGATCAAAGTACATTGACGTTCAATATCATTGGGTGCAAGATACTATTGATGTAATATCCCAGATTTTATTCGGATTAATTAAATATTAATTATAATTTTTGACAAATTGGACGTGACAAAATTTATTAAATATTGAGAAATTTTTAGAGAATGTTTGTATCGGTTGGGCTGGCGCCCGGGGTGCGCCCGTATTGTCGCCCGATTATCGATTTGGATTTTGGATTAAAAGAAAATTAAAATGAAATATATATATATATATAATATATATAATAATATATATATATATATATAATAAAACAAACAAAAAAAAAGTAAAAGAAAAAAAAAGAAAAACAAAAAAATGGAGGGGATAAGGATCGGGGAGAGAGGGAGACATAAGAGAGAGAGGGGGGTTTAGGGTTTCGACGGTGGAAGAGAGGAAGAAGAGGGAGGAAGGTGGCCGTCCGATGGCGGCCGGCGACGGTGGTGTGCGTCTAGGTCGATGGGGGTTTCGGGTGAGGCCGCGACGGTCGTTGGCTGAGGCGACGGTGGCGCTCGGTGTGGGTTATGCGAGGAGAACGACGGCAAAGTCGTGAGAGGAAGACGGCGGCGCTGTGGCGCCGGTGCCGGCTGGGTGATGCCGGGGAGGCCGGCGAGCGGCGAGGTGGTGGAGCGGCGGCGACGGATCGGCGACGGCAACGGCCGGTAGGGAACGCACGCAGAGGAGAGAGAAAGAGAGGAGAGATGGGCAGCGTGCGGGCCACGGGACGGCAGAGAGAGAAATGGTGTCGTTCGAGTGCTTCGGGACATTCTTTCTTCAGATCTGCAAAGTATGAGGTCCAGGCAAGTATCTGTAAACCCCCACTTTGGTCTAATTTAATTTCTGATATATTTTGGATACTGTTTGGATTTTTACTAACATGCATGAATTTTTGGTACAC
>JAOVVI020012274.1:0-12303 GCA_028571085.2 Nepenthes alata | reverse complement strand
TAGAACATGATTTTTGTATACAAGCGTATGATGTGTATGACAGTAGAAGAAAAGAAAAATGCTATGCTTCTGCAGGTTCTTAGTTTACTTCCGCTATATACTCTAGATTTACTGTACAGGTCCTAGACGGCATCTCGTATTTGAACTGTTAAAGTAGTAAATATTTTTATGAAATTGTGCCATGGATGGCACATAGGATCCTGTGAACGTTTGTTGTAGGAATTATGAATGATGGATAGTTGTGCTTGTTTTAAATGATTATTACAGGATTGTATTTTTGGGTTTTCATCCAGTTACAAAGAAGACTCTGCCAAAATTTCTGTAGAAGTCTTGCCTTATGTACAAACCGTTAATGGTGTTCTTGTTTTTGACGGAAGCTTTCGAGGAAAAAAAAATCCGTTACGTCACACATATGTACATACTTTTTCTTGAAGATACATATATATTTATTTTAAGTTTTAAAATTTTGACTTTCCTTATCTTCTCCGCATTCCTTTAGTCCGCTGATTAGTTTTACAACTAGAAATTATTTTTTATAAAATAAAACCTATATAATTAAAAATATAATTTAATTATGTAATTTAAATAAAAATTACGATAAAATTAGAATAACTAAATGAAAATAAAAATATAAAATTTAGTATTCATCAATAAGCTCTCCTCACAGTGATAATAATATTCTATCAAAAAAATCATGTCTTTTAGTGCTTAGATTGGCTTGTAATGACTCAAATTTATATATACTTGTAATCATTATTTTGATCTTCCAAGGATCTTATTTACTTGGGCTCATTAAGGTGTTCTAGGTATCCTTTTGCAAGAGGACTAACTAGGTGGATAACACGTACTACTATCAGATTTCCTACTTCCTCTACTGGGAGGTCTTAATGTTGGCCAGCTCAACCTATTGCTCCTATCATCCTGTTTGTCGGGCCACTTTGACTTTAATTACGTTCTTTTGATATTGTCATCAAGATCGTTGACTTGATGAAATAATATTGAGACATGCTTGCTAGCCTTGCACATTTTGTCACATAAAGGCACCATTGACCTTCTGTTGGGATCACTCTCGTTGTGGGAATGTGGCCGCAGACTTATGAGCTTGTATTGTCTATAGACTTGTGAGAAAGTCATCCATGGACTCTAGAAATAGACACAGACATTATGTAATGCTGGAGAACCTTCTGCTGTTGAAATCTGAGGTCCATGGGCAATGTTTGGAGGCATTTATGAAGGCCTGAGGACTTAAAGATAGAAAGCACATGTGGAGGCCAGCTCAGAAGATCTTTTGAGCTTACGAGATATGTGGAAAATGAGAACAAAGTCCTTGCAGAGTGGTGGACCATTTCTACAGGCTCGATAATCTACAGAGTCGTTGTAGATTTGCATGCTACTAGGCGGCCACCTGTATTGGTGTCCTCTACATTGGCATGGTCGTTGCTTTCAACAGCCATTGTATATATTTGTAGAGAAGGTGTAAAACATAGGAGGGAGTGTGAGCATTTTTAGTGAGAAAAAATGTGAAGTGTAATAGAGAGCAGTAAGAGAACTGTGTGTGTTCTTGTGCTCTATTCTTCACCTTCTTCTCGAAGGAGCTTGTGTAGCCGAGTGGGTTTCTGTAACCAGCTCTCACACATAGTGGATATATTTGTGGACTAAAATCTCATGGTCTTTCCCTTATTCAAAAAGGTTTTCCACATAAAATTTTTGGTGTTTCCTCTCTATTTTTATTCCTCCTTATTGCTGTTTTCTGCTCGTTGTGTGTGTGTGAGTGGTTTGGTGCCGGTCTAACCAATCATCTCTTTTTCTTGTTCCAACAAGTGGTATTAAAGAGAGGTTTCTTTGTTCGGTGACCTCATTGAATGCTGTTATGGAGACTGTAAGCAAGATGGTTTGCCTATATGGAACCTACTATGATACTTTGAAAAGTAAGATGTCTGACTTGCTATTTGTCAAATCCAAGCACAAATTGCTGTTTGCCACTCAAAAGATGGAGTCAAAATCGGACGACGGATGGGCGCTGGAACACAAGTAGGTATGTGGCTACATATAGCAGTTTGTAGACGATAATGTGTTTAACTATGTTAGAAGTGAAACGAATGCCAAGACACTGTGGAAAAAGTTGGAGAAGCTGTATGCCTCCAAGACCGGCAACAACAATAACTGCCATGTAATGAAGTTGATGCATATTAGGTACAAAGATGACTCATCTGTTGCCGATCACTTGAACGAGTTTTAAGGTTGTTTGGACCGGCTGAGTGGTTTGTGTATCAAGTTCGAGAACAAAGTGCTAGGTTTGTGGCTCCTGGCAACTCTATCGGACTCATAGGAGGTGATGAGAATCACTATTGCCAACATAGCTCCTGAAGGCATCGTGACACTAGAGATGGCCAAAGGCATTGTGCTGAATGAGAAAATGAGATGGCGGTCTCAAGAGACCTCGACTTATAAGCCATCCAAGGTACTCGTGATAGAGCTATGGGGAAGGAGTAGAGGCCATGGACAAAAACTATGAGAAAAGGGCCGGAGTATGTCTCAATCAAAGTATCAAAACATGAAATGTCATCACAATGAAAAGAAAGGACACATTAAAATATTTTGCTACAAGTGGAAGCGTGAAAACACTCGTAAGGAGAAAGTTGAAAAGGGACGTAGTGAGGAAATGTCCTCAATCTTAGTTATTACTGGAGTTGATCTCCTTTTGACTTGTGAAGCAAATGACATTGTAAACTTAGCTGAGCAAGAGACCGACAGGGTGGTAGATTCTAGCGCATCAATTCACATCACCCCTAGAAGGGAGCTCTTCACATCTTACACTCCAGGTATTTTTGGACTGTTGAAGATGAAAAATATGGAGACATCGAGAGTAGTCAGTTGAGGTGATGTGTCTCTTGTTACCAACAATGGAGCCCGATTGATCTTGAAGGACGTTCGACATGTGCCTAACATTCAGATGAATATCATCTCAGCTGGAACACTGGATGATGCTAGCTTATGTAATGTCTTCTGTGATAGAGGATATAAACAGACCTGAGGATCTTTGGTAGTTGCCCAAGGAAAGAAGATGTTTGTCCTTTATGTGTTGCCGGCAACTGCTGAGACCGGAGACGTTAATGCCACAAGTAGTGTGGAGTCTTCAGACTTGTGGCACAAGAGATTGGGTCACAAGAGTGAAAGAGGAATGAGTCATTTGGTAAGGAACGATCTCATCCCAAAAATGGATGAGGATAGATTCTTGCTCTCATTGCATGACTGGGAAGCAGAGGAGAGTCTCTTTTCAAGGAGACTTATCTTTCAAAATGTCCAAGGTCCTTGAGATTGTTCACATTGACGTATGTGGACTATTTAAAAAACATTTATTTGTAGGAGCACAATACTTTGTCTCCTATATTGATGATTGTCGAGGAAGCTGTGGGTATTCCCACTTAAGTCCAAGGATCAGGTCTTCAAAATTTTTGAGCAGTTCCATGTTCTTATTGAATGAGAGATGGGGAAGAAGTTAAAGGATGTTTGGAGTGACTATGGTGGAGAATATATTGGACTTTTAATACTTACTGTAGGTCACATGGCATTAGACATTAAAAGATTTTTTTTTGGTAAGTAATTAATTGTATTGAAATAAACTAAAATAAAATGTACAATCCGCTATGTACTTTACCAAGCGTTTTGCCAGCTTGGTAAAAGAGACATAGAAACAGGGAGTCCCCTAAACTAGTACAAGATTCAATAACAATAACAAAATACAATTTCAAATACGAGATTACATCAAAAGACCAACGGTGCACTCCAGCCACCAGAAATAAAACTCTGGATCCAACAACACCACTCCGTCCAAAACACTCCGTCCAGACATCCAAATGCACTCCCTACAAGGCCACTCCGACCAAAGCTCACCATCCAGTTCGCTCCGGAAAAGGAAGTAAAAGAGCTCCGGCTTCCAGGAAATCAACACACTCCTCCCACAGCCATACTAACCACTGAATTTCCAAACATGACACTCCGTCCAAAGTCACTCCGTCCTCCATCCTAAGACAATCCGTCCTTGGAATCACACCGTACATGGAGATACTCCGGCTTCCAAGCCAGCCCCAGACTTCAAGACACCACAATCACTCCGATAACAACTAAACGCCAGCCAACTCCGGCCATGAAGAAGCAAAGTTCAATTCTTACCTTGAAACACTCCAACAGATACGAAGAACACATCAACTCTGGCCGAAACCCGGCCAGTATGCAAGAGAAAGGGCACAATGAACAGGGAACCATATCATCTTTTAAGAATCATGCCGTCATATCGAACAACCAGGTCAATTTTGGCAAACGCACTATGTCTTCCAAGCAATCCGTGACTAAACCACACTCCGTCTTCCACCATAGAGCCAGATCAGCCTAGCTATTCACTCCGCCGTATCAAACGATAGACTCCATCGCGTAATAACGTTCCTGGAGTAGCAATCTTCCCCCTTGATAGTAATCTCTAATTTCCTCCGAGCAGCTTCAATTATGATGTTAGTAATATGATTAGGGTTCCTTTCATTGGCCTCGTCAAAGATTCTTCAGTTGCGTTCTTGCCAAATGAGGTAAACTGCAGCAGCAAGAGTGAGCCTAAAAGAGAGTGACCTGGCATTCTTGCCTCTCCAATCACCAGACGCCCACTCAATATTCCTCTTCCATTCCTGGAAGGGCCAGGAAAACCCAGCCAGAGGACATAGAAAGCTCCATATCTCACTGGAAAATGGGCATCCAAAAAAAAGATGATCATGAGATTCACCAGACATCTTACAGAGAATACACCTATTAGCCAGATTCACATAATTACCCAGTTTATCAGTTGTGGAAAGCTTGCCAAGGATGGCAAGCCAAAGGATGAACGCATGGGAGGGAATATGCGAAGGACCCCATACAATAAATGACCAATCACGTTTAGCCACAGTTCCTTGGAAAAGGCGATAAGCAGATCGGGTTGTAAAGATTCCTTTGGGATCTGCAGTCCACATTAGACATTAAAAGAGACCTCCAAAGATGCCACAGTTAAATGGCGTAGTTTAGCAAATGAATCGCATATTAATGGAAAGGGTCAGGAGCCTACTATCTAAGGCAAAGCTCTAAGAATCCTTTTGGGCTGAGGCCCTAAAGATGGCAACCTATGTGATCAACAGGTTGCCCAGTAAGCCTATGAACGGTGAGGTGCCAGAGAAGATTCAGATAGGAAGGGAGCCAGCCTATAATCATCTTTGGACTTTTGGACATAAGGCTTTTGTTCATGTCCAGAGAGATGAGAGGAGTGAGCTTGAGCCAAAGATGAACCAATGCATCCCTTTGGGCTATGGAGAAGATGAACTTGGGTACAGATTTTATGACCCAGTAAAGAAGAATCTTATCCGATCAAGTGATGTGGTCATTGTCGAAGAGGAGAACATTGAAGATATTGGGAAAGAAAAGAAGGCTTTATTTGACACTGGTTAGACAGACAAGGTAAGTGTTAAGGCCATCCATTCGGTACCTCTGGAGTCTAAGGACAATGGTCCAAGAATGGCCGAGGAGGACAATAAAGTAGGCATGGCACCAAATAAAAATGAGGACGATGTTACTCATCAATAGGCCGAGGAGGTTCCCATGAGATGATCTTTGAGAGAAAGATGTCTGTCCATCCGCTTGTCATCTAGTGAGTACGTCCTACTCACTATTGTAGGTGAGCCTAAAGACTTTGACAAGGCCATGAAGGGGATACACAAAGAGAAATTATTGGAATCAATGAAGGTTGAGATGGCTTCATTGCATGAGAACCATACTTTCTAATTGACTGAGCTACCCAAGGGGAAGAAAGCCCTTAAGAACAAGTGGGCCTTTCGATTGAAGATGTCTGAGGACACCAAGCAGTCGAGGTACAAGGCACGGCTTATTGTGAAAGGTTTTAATCAATGCAAAGGTGTAGATTTTGATGAAATCTTTAGGCCATTGGTAAAAATGTCCTCGGTCTATGTTGTGCATGGTTTAGCAGTTGTTCTAGATTTGGAGATAGAACAACTAGACATTCAGACAGCATTCCTCCACAGTGACCTGGAAGAGGAAATCTACATGGAACAACGAAAAGGGTTCGAGGTCAAGAGGAAGGAAGGTTTGGTGTGTCGTCTAAGGAAGAGTCTATACGGACTAAAACTGGCTCCAAGATAATGGTACAATAAGTTTGAATCTGTCATGGTCAGACAAGGATACAAAAAAGCTACTTTTGACCACTCCATCTTTGTGCAGAGATTTTTCAAGGATGACTTTGTCGTCCTTCTCCTCTATGTGGACGATAATCTGATTGTTGAACAAAATGGTGCTCGGATCAAGGAGCTAAAGAAATAATTGGGACAGTCATTTGCAATAAAGATATCGGGCCGTCAAAGGAGATCTAGGGATCATAATTTTTCAAGATTGCGAGAACAAGAAGCCTTGGTTGTCCCAGGAGAGCTATGTTTAAAACGTGCTGCAACACTTTAACATGGATCGGTCCAAGCTAGTGAGCACCCCACTGGCTAACCACTGCAGGTTAAGTAGGAAGCAATGTCCGTCCTTTGACATGGAAAAGGCTAGCATGAGAGGTGTACCTTATTCCTCGGTCGTTGGTAGTTTGATGTATGCCACCATGTGCACTATGCCAGACATTGCCCATGCGGTGTGTTGTTAGTAGATTTTTCTCAAATCCATGGGTAGAGAATTGGTCTACTGTGAAGTAGATTTTTAGATATCTTCAAGGGAATTCAAAGATAAGTCTACAATTTTGAGGAGAGAAGCTCCAATTTGTCAGCTACACAAACACGGATATGGCCGGAGATATTGACACTAGGAAATCCACCTCAGGGTATTTGATCAAATTTTCCAGAGGGGCAGTGTCTTGGCAATCTAAGCTGCAAAAGTGCATCGCCTTTTCTACTACGAAGGCCGAGTTTATTGCAGTGACAAAGGCCAGCATGGAGATGTTATGGATGAAAGGTTCATTCAAGAGTTGGGCCTAAGGCAAGAAAAATATGTGGTACTCTGTGATAGCCAAAGTGCCATACATTTATGTGGGAACTCATTCCATTTGAGATTGAACCACATTGACGTTCGATATCATTGGGTGAGAACCATTATTGATGAAGGGCGGCTATCAATAGAAAAGGTCCAATCGAATGAAAATGGGTCAGACATGATGACCAAAGTTCTACTAAAGGGAAAGCTAGAAGCTTGCTGTGACATCATTAGGCCAACTAATTTGATCCCACTTGGTCATTAGGGGAGGTTTGTTGGGATCACTCCCATTGTGGGAATATGACCGCGAACTTATGCGCTTGTGTTGTTCACGGACTTGTGAGCAACTCGTTTGTGGACTCTTGAAATGGACGCGGACATTATGTAATGTCTGAGAACCTTATGATGTTTGAACTTGAGGTCCATGGGCAATGTTTGGAGGCATTTATGGAGGCCCGAGGACTTGAAAATTGAAAGCACACATGGAGGCCAGCTTAAAAGATCTTATGAGCATTCAAGATCTATGGGGAATGAGCACGAAGTCCTTGCAGAGTGGTGGACCGTTTCTGTAGGGCAGACAATCTGCAAAGTCATTGTAGATTTGCAGGCTGCCAAGCGGACACCTGTACAAGTGTCCTCCACGTTGGCATGGCTGTTGTTTTCAATAGCCCTTGAATATATTTGCAGAGAAGGTGTATAACACAAAAGGAGAGAGTGTGAGAATTTTCAGTAGAGAAAAAGGGTGAAGTGTTATAGAGAGCAGTGAGAGAACTGTGTGTATTCTCGTGCTCTATTCTTCATCTTCTTCACGAAGGGGCTTGTGTAGCCGAGTGGGATTTTGTAACCAGCTCTTAAATATAATCGATATATTTGTGGACTAAAATTTTGTTGTTTTCCCTTATTCAAAAGGGTTTTCCACGTAAATTTTTTGGTGTTTCCTCTACTATATTTTTATTCCTCCATATTGTTGTTTTTTGCTTGTTGTATGTGTGTGTGAGTGGTTTGGTGCCGGTCCAACCGGTCATCTCTTTTTCTTGTTCCAACACCTTCACCATGCTACCCTCTCATTCTTTTACCGACATCAACTAACTGGAGTTTTGATAATTCAACTAAGGTCTACCAATGTACTAGGAATTTGGTACTTCCCATAGGTATATTGGGACTCATGACCCTCAATAATCTCATGTTCTTGTTTTGCGTCTCAACATTCCTATCTAGTAATCCATTGGCCCCATCCTGATCCGAACAAAACCTTAATTTTTATGCAACTAATCAAGGGGTGTATTGATTTTGAGATAAATAACTCTGCTTATTTTGTCTTATCTCTACTTATTTTGTCTTAGATATATAATTTATCAAACAATATAACATATATTGATAATTTCAATTAATTAGTAAAAAAGTTAATATTATATATCTTGATAACCAATTCAAATTAGTAGGCATTTGTTTGTGATGCGTCCTCAAATTTGGGTTACCGTGTGGATTAATAAGCCTTCGGAATCCTTACGTTAGGTCGAGCTTGAATGGGCCCAGTCTTTACATCCTCAACCTGGACTCTATGCACCACAAATAGTTAACGAGAGTTCAGAGAATTGATAGGACTCGTTCTCCGATTTATCCTTTGTTACTTAAGTTAGTAATCTTTCCAAGAGAATAGATAGTTACAAGCATGAAGGTAAACATGATGTTAAATCCTTGGGTGTTTGTATGCAAGGGGTGCGAGTGAGGATTAGAGAAGGCTTGGGCTCCTTTTGTATAGTTCGGAGAGTGGCTTACTAAGATTACTAGACAAGAGCAACAGTTTTGGAGGGAAGAGAGCTTGTTCTTTCTCCTCGTGTTTTTCATTTGAAACTTAGCTTGAGATAGCCTTGAGATGCCTTGAGTGAACTTGGATGATTGAATCCTCCCTTTTTCTAGTGTGGGAGGAGCATCGCCCTCACCAACTCCCAAGGGCAATGCTCCTTCCCCATGCGAATCTGCAGCTTTTCAGAGTGTGCCGCAGAGATTTGGTGCTCTGTTTGGCAAGATTCTCAGCCTAGGACCCGACTTTGTATTGATACCTTCACTGTTTTCTGATTGACAGCTGTTGGGTAGAGCGTCCCTTTGCTGGGAGCTCACCTGATCTCCTGCACGGCTATAAATTAAAGGTTTCCCATACTTTGCGACCCAAGTTTATTCTTACACTAACGAGGCAATGTAGGGACCTTTGCTTGTCTCATGTTTCGTGATGCTCCGTATGGGGATCGGATGGATCTACAAAAGACTCAAAGCTACTCTTGAAGCCTGTCATCATGCCCTTTCTGAGGGTGTTTTCTCGTTGTAATGAGGGTGGCTCGGCCACTCTATAATTGTTACACGCCTTCTCTCTGCTTGGCTTGAATGTTTAGCCTCTAGAGGAGCATCAGGAGGCAAAAACCCTGATTCTAGGTCACAGACCTCTAGAAATACTCTGCCTCCCATTCCTTCCTTGCTAGAGGAGGCGCACCCAAGGTCCCACCGGGCTAAGCATCCAGTTATTTTTTCATGTGCCTTGGCTTTGGTGGTTGACCTTAGGGTGGAGGCCTTTTCCTTACTATGGCGGTGTTTTATTCATCCTTCAGCAAGGGAATGGCTTTCCATCTGTGCTCTTTGGGGCCCCACCATGGGGTAGATGCGACCAAGGGGAGAGCTCTCTCCTCAGGCATGTTTCTCCCCATATGGTTTCTCAAGACGTTGTCGCTACTTCTATGCTTCTTGTATTTTGCTTCATGTTTATTTTCTTTGTACTTGAGCGGGTGCAAGCCTTATACTTTGTAGAGAAAATTTCACAAAATAAAAGCATTGATATTCAACTTTTCTCTTGTGCCACTGAAATCATTTCCTTACTGTTACTCTGTATGACTTTAAGGGTCGAAGGGCCCTTGCGCCATCACACGTGTTTTGCCATTCACCCATCCTATGGTCCGAGTGGCTGGAAATTTGACCTTTTGATGGTTAGCCCCCGATCTTGTCTTCAGGCCATCAAAGGGACAGCCATGTTGGAGCCATTTAGGGGTTTGTGCATCCTGTGTTCTTTCTTGGGAAACAAAATTCCATCAGTTAAGGTCACATCCATCAAATCACCTCTACGCATTTATTATGATGGCAGTCACAAGGCTGTCGCATCATAATGATTCTCCTTCGAAAAGGAGCGATACCTTAGGTGTTGCCAGATGGAGGAATCTCTTTGGGCAGCGAGTTGCTCTGCCTTTGTCAAACGACGCCGTTTCTTTTAGGGGACTTTGTCTATTTAAGCACTAAGGCCCCCTCATTGTTTTGGCACCCATTATCTATGCTAAGGCACTTACCCTGAGTTTGCCACTTCTGTTTCCTTTGTTCCATTCAGATCTGTTGAATGGTTGACAAGAGGCGCATTGGCATCCCGGAGTTGTTGGTTTGGTCAGTGGGATCATCCTCTTCTTATGAGTCTGATCCTTCCACTGAGGAATCAAGATGGAAGGAGCAAGAGTTGAGAGAGATGGATGGGCCAGATTCCACCGTCGTAGCAATTGTAGCAGGAGACTGCCAATTGGAGCCATCAACCCTCAGACCAAGGGGGTTCTGAGATCACCACAATGTTTTGAGTTTGAAGGGGCCTCCAACTCCTCTTGGCACCAAGGACCTAATAACGTAGGCCGGTTGATTCTTTGTGCCCAATGGGCGATTGAGGAAGCTGAGCGCTGAGTGTAGGCCACTGTTGCAGATGTCGGACAGAGCCAAGCATGGGCTATTTACCTTGAGCGAGCCTTATCAGAATCTAAGGCTAGGCACAAGCTATTGTGGATGCTGAGAGCAGCTTTGAGACCAAGGTAGCACACACACGCAGCTAGAGGCCGAGATGAGCTCGAGGATCCATCCGATGGAATTGACCCCAATTATGGAGGGGTGATTCTAGGATAGGATTTGCTTGAGCAAGAGGATAGCTTCTCTGGTGATGCTTGGCTTCCCTACAGGCTTCCTGGACTTCCAAAATGAAATGAGGGAGCTTCCACGTTCTCAATACTGACTGAGTTTTCAGTTTTGAATTCTACAGAGCGACACAGACACAGATTGTTTTGTTGTATTTTGAGGCCACTGGCTACTTCTAGTTGTAAGGAATAAAATTTCCTTTTGATAAATAAACTAGCTCATGTTATCTCATTCCTCCTGACTGTCTAGTGTAGTGCATTCGGGTAGGCAATTGGATGGGCGGCCATCATGGCAGTCTATTATGGCTTGTGCCCTTGCATTAAATGCTTGTTGTAATGGTTGGGATTTTGTAATGTTTTGATTTTCAAATATAGTAATTAAGAACATATAATCAAGGTTTTGCTTAATTAATGAGATATTAAGCTACGAGGAAGTATCATAACCGCTATGAAATTATCAGCTAAGGACAAAAATAGTGGACCGACAGACTTAAATGATGACCAAAATTGGCAAGTTGACTGGCTGAATAACTTGTTAACCGGAATTGGCTTCGTTGACCGGCTGATTAGGATTTTGCCCGGATTAGCGGAATGAATGAATGGTCAGGATGAATAAAATTACAGGTATGTAGAAATGACCAGCATGCTTATGAGAGAAATGACCGATATACTTGAAAGAAAGGTGACTAGAATGAATTTTAAGGAGATAATAGCCGGTATGGACAATTTTCCCGATTTGAGAAAAATCCTGGTAACAGGCAAAATGCCAGAATGCAAAATTCACCCGGTATGGTGCAAAATGTCGAAGTGGTACAATTTGATCGGTATGGTACAAAATGCCAGTATGGTGCATTTTGGGCGGTTTTGGTGAATTTTTCAGAATGATGCAAATGGACAGAATGAAGTAAAATGACTGGTATGCTTGTAACCAGTATGGATAGGAAGGGTATGAGAAATAACCCAGCTAAGAATTTTTAAAGAAATAATCCGGTCAACATGTGGTTGACTAGCTGATCAAGGAGAATGGTTTCTTTCGAAGATGATCTTTAGAGGAGATATATCCATAGGTGTTTTTTTGGAAATGGATATCCGGACACGATTTTCTGGAGAGTCTCTGGACACGATTTCCGAAGGCCATTTCTTGGAGACAAATGTTCAAGGAGGAATTCCGGAAAGGAACTTAGAAAGGATTTTTGAAGAGAAAATCAGAAAGGATTTTCGGAGAGGAAGCTGGAATAAACGTTATCCGAAATAAAAAAAAAATTCATACTAAGAAAGTTAACTGGATTAATCTTTAACAAGAGACCAAAGTGGTCAATTTAGAGTAGGTGAACTGCTCCCACCTACTCAAAAGATCTAGGGCACTCTAGAAAAAGAA
>JAOVVI020012273.1:0-12303 GCA_028571085.2 Nepenthes alata | reverse complement strand
CAAACAGAGCATACCCATACAAACAGAACACTATTCGAATCACCCAACCTCACGCTGCCAATATAATCACACTACGAATAATGTATACTACCTGACGTAAATACACATATAAATACATACATCATTAGAAAAATCAAGAAGTCAACATATATTGCTGGTACATAAATACACATATAAATACATACACCCAATTATTAACATGTGATTATACCCACTGGCAATACCCATTTACGCAACTAAACTTCAATAAAATTTTCATCGTTTCACTTCCTAAAACGGTTGAACAGAGAGCTGATGCTCTATTTTTGACCTCCAAATTCTATCTCACAGAATTACATCCAATTTCCATAAATTACGGCCCGATAGTGAGAAGATGAGCATCAGAGAGAAGAATATAACGATTTACTAGCAGGAATTTAGAATTTCACTTACCACAGAAGAGAAGGACATGAAACAGGATTCACTTGTGATTTCGGAAGAAAATGATAGTAGACGGACTTCACTTTCAATTAGAGGAGAAATGACAGTAAACGGTATTCACTTACAAAATTTCAGGGAGAAATGACAGTAGAGGAACTTCACTTGCAATTAGAGAAGAAATGACAGTAAACGGGATTCACTTGCCTGATTACTGCAACCACGGCTAAGCTTGATACGGCCTAGTTTTTGTTTCAGCTTCAACTTTAGAGCCGACAACAGCAAGAAGATGGCACAACAGCAAATCGACAATGGCGGTGAAGAAGATGCCTCGTTGATGAACCACGCCTTACTTTGCCACACTCAAAGCTCGATTTTTCCTTCTTCCACTCGCCAGCACACACACACCAAAGAGTTGATTAAATAGGGCCATGAAGATGAAACGATGGGGAGCAGGAGGAATCCAGATGATTACAACGGGGAGAAATCATTAGAGTGGCTGAGGATTCGAACGGCCGTTCTGCTGAGATCGTTGAGAGAGAGAGAGAGAGTGCGTCTGGAGAGAAGAGGGCTGAGAGTCGAGAGAGAGATAGGTGGGGATGAGATGAAAACGGAAGAAGAATGATGAGATGGCAGGGTAAATTATATTTATTATTATTAGTAGTAGTATTTATTTATTATGTAAAATATTTATATTATTATTATTATTATTATTATACGCGCAAATAATTGAAGTCTACCTAATTAATTTATAATTCATCATTAAAAATTTTCAGATATTATATTTTCTGTCAAAACTCTATCGGATTTTTTATAGGAAATTCGATCCGTCATAAATACACTCATAGGTATATGGTTAACCGGAAGAGGAAAAGATTCCTAGGTGCTGTTAATAGCGCACCCCAAAACGTAACAAGTCTAATTATTTTGTTATTCATGAAATTATAATTCTAAAAATTTATATATGATAAATCAAAATATAAGATCTAAAAAGTCAAACTTATATAGGATCTTATCGGATAACCGTTCAAGTAATATAAATAAAACCTATTTTAAATATCGTAAGGAAGATATATAAATATGAACTCATCTATATTATATATATATATATATATATATATTAAATTCAACTGTTCTTATTACATAATCCAAAGGCCTTTTCTCAACCAAATTTATTATCTAAAAATAATAAAACCTATAATAAACTCAATCTAAATAATAGAAAAATACAACCAATACCATATGAGTCATAATAGATGTCCAACCCACTGGATCATATGACACTGCATCAGATCTCGTCCAATTCCTACAAAGCATCCCAACACTTTACAAATCTAAAGAGATAGATATAAAAAAATATGAGTCGGATGTTCAATAAGTATTATCATAAATATACACAAAACAACACGTGCAAATTACATGAAAAATTCATAGACGAATATCAAAATAGATAACAGATACAAATCTCAAATCATCGATATTAGAAGAAAAATCATCAACACACCCAAAGCAAAATCTCATCGTACCATCCCCATGATACGAACGGATAACAAATCATATTCTGATACCTGGTACACAATCAAAGGCCATGACACATCTATGTAAATAGAAGTCACGGCATACCCACATAAATGGAGACCAATGACAACAAAATCCAAATCTGTGAATCCCAACGGCTATGTTTTAGGTCGATAGATCTAAGTCATCTTATATAATTGGCTATGAGCTCAACTATTTTTTAGACCAACAACTTTTTGTCATCTCACATCATTGGTTATCATTCCGGTTACATTTTAGCCTAAAACTCTTAACCATCTCATATTATTAGCTATCATCTCGACTATATTTTAAACCTATAGCTCTCGACCATGCCATATCATTAGCTATCAGCCAACTGTATTTTAGGCCTACAACTCTCAGCCATCTTATTTCCAATATTAGTAATTTTTTAAGCCTGTAACTCTCGACTATCATATTTTTAATATCGGCTACATTTTAGGCCTATAACTCTCAGGAATCATACTTCACCCACTAGGGCCTTAGATTGCCATGAACTCACATATGCATCAATCCACCAGGTCTCAAACCCTGCCCATTAGTCATATAATATATTGATATAAAATATGCATGCAGAACATATCAGATACTTAAATAAACCAGAGATAGGATGAGGGGATACTTCCATTGATTTATTAGAAGCAGATTTGCCAAAATGATACTTCGAGGTACCAGAACTGAGCTTTTCTCTCTCCTCTTTGTGTGCACCCTTTCTCTCTCCTCTTCGTGCACACCATTTCTCTTTTTTGTCATGTGCGCTCCTCCAAGCTGCATATTTGCTGCATGACCCGCCAGCGCCACTTAGCCTTCTTCTTTTTTTCCTCCTTTTCTCTCCTACCGCGAGCTCCTTCCACGCTACGCCTCTGCCTTCGTGCTACCCGGCCAACGCCAGTGCACTACCTCCCTGTCGTGCGCACCCCCTTCCTTCTCCTTCCTCTTCCCTTCTTCTTTGATTATCTTTGTCTTCCTTCTTCCTCTTCTAATCTACTTTCGCGCCTCTGCCTCCTCTTCTCCTCCTTCTCTTTCCACCAAAATACCGGCCAATTTTCTCTAAAGTTGACACTTGCAAACATAAAATCGATGTCAACAAAGAGAAAGGAATGATTTGCTCGCCTCAATTTCATACATGTCTTTCGGCGACAATGGCGACGGTTGCTTCGTTCGATTTGTGCACGCCTCCCCTTCCTTCAAACCATTATATTCCTCAATAATAGAGAGAAATCATAGAGAAGGTTACTTGGTTTTCATCTCCAACGTCGATTCTTCGACTGACCTTCAGCCAACAGCTGCCTAACCTTCCCTTCTTCTTCCTCTCCTTTTCTTTTCTCTTTCTTTCTTCTTACTTTCCTTTCTCCCTTGCTTCCCCTTCTACCCTCCTCTTATATCCTTTTATTATTATTATTATTATTATTATTATTATTATTATTACTATTATCTATTCTTCTTTTTCTTTTATTATCCAACTGACGCTCGAACGCCAACACAGACGCACCTTGGGCGTAAGCCCACTGGAATCAACGTTCAAGCACCTCTTGGGTGTGCTTTTGGCACTAATCTAGATAATCTAGATATCCATTAAAATTTTACAATATATATATTTTTTCATCACCTCCAAGTTACCCAAAATAATAATTTTACCTAAAATAAATCAAATAAAAATTTGGGATATTATAGATGATGAGGAGAGAGATAATCATCGATCTCCACTCTAGTTATAGATAGAGTGGATCTATGCGTCACTCGTCTTCATCAGTCTTGCAACGCAAGGACATAGTGCAAACGAGAGGCCTGCACAACTATCAACCAGAGTGGGAGAATGAGGTCTCACGGGAGACAAGAAAAGAGTAGGCATGTCTTCTGAGTCTTCTCATTGTACGCTCATTTCCTCTCCTTTTTTTATCTCTCTACTTCTACCTCGAGGGGGGGATCAATCCTCTACCAATAGGGACGAATGGGGATATATAGTGTTGGAGCCGATTCAACCTTACATGGCAACAAGGCTAGCTGTTGGTTACCCTGGAGGATCCACTGCGCTGTCTCAACGATCACGTATATGACGAATATGGTAACCTTAGTTGCTTGGGGATATTCCTTCCTTTGTTGGGGCGATCATAACAACCACCGTGAGGTGATTGTCTTTTCGGGGATGATTCGCTGAATTATCACTTCCATCTTGGAGGGCGCATGATCTTAGGTAGGATATTTCAGGAATATTTGCTGAGCTTTCTTGGCAGATTATAGCAAGTGCCACCTGCTTATTCCTAGGGGGATGTGGTAGCCTAGCAGTCACTGTGTGCTAATGTTTCTGCCATGCCCATTGGGAGTCACGCGTGGCATATGAGTTCGCCCACTGGGTTGGTGCTGTTGGACCGTTTCTGGGCCAAACTGCACTGGCTGTTAATTAGGCCTTCCATGATGCCTTTTAGGATTTGGGCTTTATGGAATCTTGTTGGGCTTCTTCTTTATGGGTGTGTTTATCGACAGGCTGGATTTTGGGTCGATCTATAAAGTTATTGGACACATCACTAGCACCTCATCGCACAAACGGTGCCAATGATGCATCCATGGATCCAAATTATTAAACGAGTTAGGGAGCCACTTGATTTTTTTGGGAGGGTCAAGTTGAAACTGGTCCGGTCATCATTGTTTCGAATATAGATCTTGCGTAGCACAACTAATAAATAAGAAGTTAGAGGATGGCGGGAATTCACTCCCTTATATATCTTCTGATATTCAAGTCAGAAATATTTCTCAGATGAATAGAAAGGTAGGAGAGTAAATGAATGATATGTGGATGTGTGTAATGAGAGATTGAGTGTTTTGGGAGCGCTTGGTAGGGGAGCAACTTTAGGAGATGAAGGACAAAGCTTTAGGGAGTGCACCCTAACGATGGACGGCTTAGAAATGGAATAATATGCTTTCTGAGTCCACCCAACCAAAGGGCAGTTTAGAGATGGAGGGCTGATATTTGATGAGTGTGTTCGGCCAGGGTATGATTTAAAGAGATGTAGGATTGAGCTCTACTGAGTGCGTCTAACCAGGGAGTAGCTTAAAGAGAATGGGCTTGAGCTCCATTGAGTATGCCCGACTATAGGGTGGCTTTGAGAGATGAATAACTAAGATCCTATGGGTGCGCCCGATTAAGGGGCGGCTTAGAGATGGAGGGCTAAACTCCACTGAGTGTGCTCGACCAGGGGGAGGCTTTAAGAGATGGACTAAGCTCTATTGAGTACACCTAACTAGGGGCGGTCTTGAGAAATTAAGGATTGAGCTTTGCTGAGTATGCCCGACCATGGGGTGGCTTTGAGAGATAGAGACATGAACTCCTATCAGTGCGGCCGGCTATGAGGCGGTTAGAGAGGGAGGGTTGAGTTTTGCTGAATACGCCTAGCCAAGGGGCTACTTTAAGAGATTGACGATTGAGCTCCACTTAGTGTACTCGACTAGGGGGGCTTAGAGAGATCAAGGACTAAGCTTTGCTGAGTTCACCCAACCATGGGATGGATTTGAGAAATTGAGAGAGTTTTGCACTCATCAAGGAGTAGCTGAATGATGAATGCACTCGTAGGCATGTGGATAACTTGAGGAGGAAAAGATTTCTGGATGCTGATGATGAGGAAAGGGAAGCTCGTTGATCTTCACTCTAGCTATAGATGGTGGGACTTTCTGTGTCACGCTTTATGAGTCACCTTCACCTATTTTATAGAGCGAGGACTCAAAGCCGACGAAAGGCCAACACAACCATCAGTTAAAGCGAGTGAATGAGGCCTCACGGGAGATGAGAAGGGAGTGGTCATGCCTTCTAACTCTTCTCTCTATGTGCTCCTTCTCTTTTTCTCTCTGTGCTTCTACCTTGCGAGAGATTTTCTCACAGAAGATCTTTTTGCCCTTAGGGATGAAGGAGAATTTATAGTTTTGGAGCCGATTCAGCCTTACTTGGGCATTAAGGCTGGCTATCAATTACCATGGCGAATCCTCTAAACTGTCTCAGCAATTGCCGATGGGACAAGTATGCAACATCAGCTTCCTAGGATATTTCTTCCTTTGTTGGGGTGATCACAGAGATCACCGTGTGGCAATTGTCTTTTTGGGGACGATTCATTGAATTGTCACTGCCATCCTGGTAGGCATACGATCTTAGGTAGAATATTTTGGAAATATTTGCTCAGCTGTCTTGGGTGGTTATGGCAAGTGCAGCCTGCATATTCGCGGGGGGCTGCGGCTGATTGGTGGTCACTGTATGCTAATACTTCTTCAATGGCCGCTGGGAACCATGTGCGGCGCATGGGCTTGCCCACTTGGCTGGTGCCATTGGGCGGTCTCTAGGGGGAGTTGCACAAGTTGTTGATTGGGCCTACCATGACACCTTTTGGGCTTCGAGTTTTACGAAATCTTGTTGGACTTTACGAAATCTTGTTGGACTTTTGTTTTCTAGGCGCATTTACTAGCCAGTTGGATTCTGAGTCAGCCTATAAAGTTACCAGACCCATCATCTTGTATCTTTCAATTAACCAATTTGCTTTATATTTGATTGAAATAACCCAGTTGGCCCTACTATCTCTTCCCTTCTGATAGCTCCTTTAATTTCCACGTCTAGTTATTTTGAAGTGCCACCATTTCTTCTTGGATTGCTTGTGACCAATTTGTATTTTCTAATGCTTCTTGGGTACTGCCGAGGCTGTGGACGGAGGATAGTCTGTATACAAATGCTTTCACGGGTTCCAATAGCCTTTGAGTTGTCACATGTTTAGCTACTCGATATTTTGCTCCTTTCCCTTCCATGCCTGTTGAGTATCTAACTGGAGGCTTGTCTTTGTTGTGTCTAAATGGTAAGTGGTAAGCTGCAGGAGTACTAGGGACTGGTGTAGAAGGACATACCTCACGAGTATTCACGAGAGAAGGGACACAAGGTACAGCAAAGGGGGGAGATCCTTCCATAGGAGTATTATCTTCGGTGTTCAGACTTGCAAGTTGATCATCCTCACTTTCCCTTCCAGAGGCCTGTATTTCAAGTACTGGGCAATTCCACCAATTCTGTCTTCCATCCCATTTCTCCTCCTGAAGGTCAGAAGTGGGCACCAGAGGACTGAAGAAAAATTCAGATTCTAGGAAAGTGACATCCATGGTGCTGTGGTTGTAGCAACCATATCCTTTGGTGTGTGGATCATTTCCCAAGAAGACACAACGAGTTTCTCAAGGGTCCAGTTTGGTTTGTTGATTTTTATGTAGATGAACAAATACAACACATCCAAATATGCAGGGTGGATGAGCAGCATGGATGCTAGTGTAATGAAGGAAGATAGATTCTTAAGTCGGATTTGAAATTTCAAGGCCTTCGAAGGTATTCCATTTGTCAAGTACGCTGCAGTAGTAACAGCACTTTGTAAGAAAACGTGAGAAGATTGAAGAAGCCGAAGCTAAACGAAGGAGAAGAGAAGCAAAAATGGAGGAGGAAGATGGCAGCAAAGCTGCCGTTTCATTTAATGCTCTGTGGAAATACGCGATTGCTTCACTTACCACACACTGCACGAGGGTGGAAATTTATTTACAAAAACTAGCCTAAAATACAAAGAAAACCTACCGAAAAAATAAATACAAAATATACGAAAATAACAAAAAAATGGAAAGACGATAAACTAATTCCTAAACACTATAATACAAAATATGGAAATACAATATTACGTATTTTCTAATACGTCCCCGCAAGATGGAGCATATATGTTAATGATGCCCTTCTTGGAAAAATGGAAGTTCAACCGATGTGAGGGTAAAGGCTTGGTGAAGATATCCGCGAGTTGATTGTGAGTAGTGACATGATGGGTGAGAATGCTTCCGTCTTGAATTTTGTCACAAATGAGATGGCAGTCCAGTTCGATGTGCTTCGTACGTTCATAGAAAACTGGGTTGGCTGCGATGTGAATGGCTGCTTGATTGTCATAATATAAGAGTGCTGTGTGGGGATGCAAGTCCTGCAAATCAGTCAAAATATAACGAAGCCAAGACAATTCACAACAAGTTTTGGCCATGGATCGATGTTCGGCTTCAGCGGATGAGCGAAAGACAACAAATTGTTTCTTGTATTTCCAAAAAATAAGTTTCCAAGAAAGACACAATAACTAGTAATAGATCGACGGGTATCTGGATAGCAAGCCCAATCTGCATCGCAAAATGCTCAGAGTTGAATGTGAGATGCTGAAGAAAGTAGTATGCCTTGGCCAGGGTTTAGTTTTAAATATCGCAATACTTGGTGTGCAGCATTTAAATGACTCATGGTGGGTTGATTCATAAATTAACTTAAAGTTTGGACTACATAGGCTATATCAGGTTGGGTGACAATGAGGTACAGAAGGCGACCAATGAGTCTTCTATACACACTAGGGTCTTTATGGGCAACTCCTGTTTGATTACGTAATTTTAAATTTTGGTCCACGGATAGTTTCTGGGGTTTGGAACCAATGGTGCCAGTGTCAGCTAAAATGTCAAGAGTGTACTTTCGTTGACAAATGTGGATACCCTTCGGTGACCGGGCCACTTCAATGCCAAGAAAGTACTGTAAGGTACCCAAGTCCTTTATTTTAAAGGTCTGATTTAGAAAAGATTTAATAGAGGTTATCGATTCTAAATAATTACCAGCAACAATGATGTCATCAACATATACAAGGAGGATTGTAAAGGATTGATTATCTTGTTTAGTGAATAAACTGTAATCTGCCTTTGATTGAACGAAACCAAATGTAATTAGAGAACATGAAAGTTTTGAATACCATTGTCAAGAGGCTTGCTTAAGGCCATAGATGCTTTTTGATAGCTTACATACTTGGTTAGGACCTTCCGTGATGTAATCAGGAGGTGGTTTCATATATATTTCTTCGTTTAGGTTTCCATTTCGAAAGGAATTGTTGACATCAAAGTGGTACAAGTGCCATCCTTTTATGGCGGCTATAGCTAAGAGGCATCGCACAGTGCTAAGTTTGGCAACTGGAAAAAAGGTTTCATGATAGTCCACTCCTTCCTGTTGTGTGTATCCTTTTGCTACTAAACGACATTTGTATCTTTCAATACTCCCATCGCTATTGAGTTTTAATTTGAAAACATATCGACAGCCAATTGCTTTCTTTCCTGGTGGGAGATTAGTGACAATCCATGTGTTATTTGATTCTAGAGCATTTAATTCTGCTTTTATAGCGTTGCACCAATTAGGATTAGACATAGCTTGAGCGTAGGTTTGTGGTTCAATTTGAGATGAGACAGAGGATGAAAAAAGGCTATAAGCAGGAGACAATCGGTGATAGGATATATAATTTTCAAGGGAATAAGGGGTGCCAGGGATGCCTCCCACTAGTGCTTGGGTGGATGTAGATTGGTGTGCGTGATTGCAGTGAAAATCTTTAAGGTATTGAGGAGCTTTTCTAGTTCTAGTGGTTCTCCGAAGAGGAGTTTTATCTTGTGTAGGAGATGGTAAGTGTGTGATGGAATCAGTGGGAATATTAGATTGCGGATGTTCATCTAGAACTCTTAGAGTGGTTTCCAATTGCCCCTGATCAGGGGTTGATGTAGGCTGTTCTTCACTATTTCGAATTTCAATAGTTGGTTGGTTGTTATCTATGGTGTCTGGACTCACAATGATTTCAGGAATGATGGGGGATTGTTTATAGGAGTCAACTTTAGGGGTAGTTTCAGTATTACTTCGAAAAGGAAAAATATTTTCATGAAAGATGACATCCCGAGAGTAAAATGTGCTGTGGGTATGTAAGTCAAGTAACTTGTAACCTTTAACACCAAAAGGATACCCCATAAATACACAGGTCCTACTTCGGGAGTCAAATTTTTTTCGGTCCCGAGAAAGGGTGGTAGCAAAACATAGGCAGCCAAAAGTACGTAAGTGATCATAACTTGGTTTGACTCCAAATAAAATTTCATATGGGGTCTTATTTTCCAACACGGGAGTGGGGATTCTATTGATAATATAGGCTGCAGTCAGAATGCAATCACTCCAATATTTCAGTGGAAGGCCTGATTGGAATCTAATGGCTCTAGCTACATTTAATAAATGTTGGTGTTTGCGCTCAACAACACCATTTTGCTGTGGTGTTTCCACGCAACTGCGTTGGTGGATAACACCTTTTTTACTGTAGAAATCTCCCAGGCTGAATTCGGACCCGTTGTCAGTGCGAATAATCTTAATGTTGACACTAAATTGTGTTGCGATAAGATTGTAAAAAGCTTCTAAGCACGTTTTTGTGTCAGATTTTTGTTTCAGAAGATAAATCCAAGTACTTCTTGAGAGGTCATCAACGATGGTCAAGAAATACTTATGTCCATCGTAGGATTCTTCTGAAAAGGGTCCCCATAGGTCACAATGCACCATAGCAAATAAAGTGTGTGACTTATGGATGCTGGGAGTAAAGGGAATACGACGTTGTTTAGCCATATGGCAAATGGAACATGGAATCTCATTGAAAGAATGTAATGCATCTTTTACAATTGGATCATGTATCAATTGAATTCTAGAATGGGACACGTGTCCTAATCTGTAATGCCATAAGTTAATGGGTAATGAAACAAAATTAGCAAAGGGCTTTTCAATCTGCAGCGAAAATTTGGAGAGAAGGCCAGCCAAAGTATTTGGGTGCACGTCGTTATTCAACAGATAGTATAAACCATTTTTCGCTTCACCCATCCCAATCGTGGTCCAGGAGGCAAGGTCCTGAATCAAGCAAATGTTAGAGAAAAATAACGTGCAGCAACGAACAGAAGTAGTGAGTGCTTTCACAGAAAGCAAATTAAAACTGAAAGAGGGAACATATAACACGTTAGTAAGGGTAATCCTGGCAGATAGTTTAACATCACCAACATGTGACACGGGCACTGTGCTCCCATTAGGCAGTTTCACAGAGCTGCCAACAGCAAGCCGTTTATGCAAATACAGTGAGGGGTCGCAGATCATGTGATCGGTGGCCCCTGTGTCTATAATCCAAATACAATTTTTATTGCAAGCGAAAGGAACAGAGTAAGGACTAATACCGGTCATGTTACCCGTTTTGGACTGATCGCCAATGGGATCAAAAGGGGAAGCAGTTTCTTTAGCTGTTTGAGCAGAGACAGCAGAGTCTTTTGATTGCAGTAAACTCATGAGTTGCCTGAACTGAGTTTTGGTCAAGGCTACTTTATCATCCTCTTTGCCCGTGTGATCAGCAATGGTGTTAAAACTGGAATAATTGGCCGAAAAAGTGTTTGTTCCAGACTTACCATGTGTTTTCGGATTGAAAGGGAAACCATGAAGTTGGTAGCACTTATCAACGGTATGACCCGTTTTATTACAGTGAGTACAAACAGGAATTTCAGCATTCCCAACCTTAAAGCATTGTTCAATGGTGTGTCCTGAGACACGACAGTGGACACAAAAGGGCCGGTCTTTCTTTTGCATAGAGGTTTGTTTCACAAATTTCTTAGGGTTATTGACAACCCGTAAGGCCATTGGTTCGGTGTGAACAGAGGACAACATCCGATGATGTTTCTCTTGTTGCTGTATAACAGAGAAGACTCTGTTGATGGATGGGAGAGGATCCATCAACATAATTTGGTCCCGAACGTTAGTATAAGAATCATTTAAACCCATTAAAAACTGAATAACACAATCCCTCTGATAGCGTTCGACAAGAATCTGTAATTTCCCGCATGCACAATCTGGGATGGGGTCATGTATGAGAAGCTCATCCCAGATTGTTTTCAATTTCCCGTAGTACATACTTACCGGATCTTGCTCTTGCAAGAGACAGGCCAATGATTTTTTGAGTTGGAAGATCCGAGGACCGTTTTGCTGGGTGAAACGATCCCGCAATTCCTTCCAGATTTCGAAGGCGTCATCAACAAAAACGACGCTGGCTTTAATAGATGGGCTAATGGAGTTTTGTATCCAAGATACAACCATATCGTTGCATCGTCCCCAGGCTTCAAAAAGTGAATCGTTGGAATCGATGGGTTTCGGAACAGTGCCATCGATGAAGTGAAGTTTGTTTTTGGCCCTCAAAGCTCGACGCATGGTTCTAGACCAAATAGAGTAGTTGTCGGTGGTGAGTAAATCGGCGACCAGAGTAATGGAAGGGCTATCACCGGGTTCCAGTCGAAATGGATTTGTGGGATCTGAAAAGTTTTGATACCGCAACAGATTAGGGTTGCAAGCGGTTGTGGAAGGATCGACGTTGGACATATTATCGGAAGGAGAAGGCTGTGATTCCATGTCTCTGATACCATGTAAGAAATCGTGCGAAAGCTTGAGGAGGATGAAGCTCAAACGAAGGAAGCAACGAGAAGAAAAAATGGAAGAGG
>JAOVVI020012272.1:0-12304 GCA_028571085.2 Nepenthes alata | reverse complement strand
AAAAATATCTCTCACCCAATGATATCGCACGTCAATGTGCTTAGACCTCGAATGGAATGAGGAGTTTTTACACAAGTGAATGACACTTTGACTATCATAAAGGACCTCGTACGTCTCTTGTCTTAGACTCAATTCTTAGGCGAACCTCTTCATCCAAAGCATTTCCTTACAGGCCTCAGTCACGGCAATAAACTCTACCTTCGTAGTTGAGAGAGTTACGCATTTCTGTAACTTGGACTGCCAGGAGACCGCTCCTCCCGTAAATTTTATCAAGTATCCGGACGTTGATTTTCGTGAATCAACGTCCCCGGCCATATCGACGTCCGTGTACCCAAATAACTGAAGCTTCTCTCCTCCAAACTGCCAACCCACCTTGGAGGTCCCACAGAGATATCTGAAAATCTACTTTACCGCGGACCAATGTTCCATTCTTGGGTTTGAGAGAAATCGGCTCACCAGACCAACCGCATGAGCAATGTCCGGCCGAGTACACACGGCCGTGTACATCAGACTGCCAACGGTCGAGGAGTAAGAAATCTTACTCATACGCACCTTCTCAGTGTCTGAGGATGAACAATGCTGCTTGCTCAGCCTAAAATGGTTGGCCAGAGGGATACTGACAGGCTTGGAGCTTTCCATATTAAATCGTCGAAGCACTTTTTTAACATAGCCTTCCTGGGACAGCCAGAGCTTCCTGTCCCCTCGGTCGTAAAATATTCTGATCCCCAGAATCTACTTCGCCGATTTGAGATCTTTCATGGAAAAAGATTGCCCCAGTTGCTCTTTCAACTCCTTGATCCGAGCACTGTTATGTCTGACAACCAACATGTCGTCCACATAAAGGAGGAGGATGATAAAGTCATTTTCTAAAAAATTATGGACAAAGACACAGTGGTCGGAAGTAGCCTTATGATATCCTCGTCCGACCATAACAGACTCAAACTTCTGGTACCACTGTCTCGGAGCTTGTTTCAACCCGTACAAGCTCTTCTTCAAACGACAGACCAATCCTTCCTTTCCTTTGACTTCAAAACCATATGGTTGCTCTATGTAGATCTCTTCCTATAGATCTCCATAGAAAAAAGCTATCCGGACGTCCAGTTGTTCAATCTCTAGATCCAAAGTCGCTGCCAATCTGAGCACCACACAAATCGAGGATATCTTCACAACAGGTGTAAAAATTTCATCAAAGTCAACACCATTGTGTTGACCAAAGCCCTTCACCATAAGCCGTGCCTTGTGTCTTGGCTTGCTCTCGTCCTCGATCGTCTTCAGCTGGAAGACCCATTTGTTCTTCCGAGCCTTCTTCCCCTTAGGCAGTTTAGCCAGCTCAAAAATATGGTTTTCATGAAGATAGGACATTTCTTTCTTTATGGCCTCAAACTATTTATCCTTCTGAGCGCTATGCATGGCTTCGTCAAAATCTTTAGGTTCACCAGTATCAGCGAGGAGGACGTACTCATTTGCTGACAGGAGGACGGACGGACGTCTCTTCCTAGATGATCGTCTTACAGGGGCCACCTCGGCCTGTTGAGGTACAAAATCTTCAACCTGGTTTTCCTGAGGCGCTGGAACTGCCTCATCATGGTTGCCAGCCACTCTTGTTCCGCCGACATCGGACACAAGAGGCATTGGACGGACAACATCAATATCAACTCTGTCCGTCCGAAAAGTATTGGGTTGAGACTTCTTCTCTTTCCCAATCTCCTCAATGGTCTCATCCTCAACGAAGACCACATCTCGAGACCGTACCAACTTTCTTTCCATTGGGTCATAAAACCTATACCTAAGTTCGTCCTCACCATAGCCCAGAAAGATACATTGTTTTGTCTTTGGCTCCAGCTTGCTCCTCTTATCTTTTGGAATATAAACAAAGGCATTGCAGCCAAAAGTTTGAAGATAGCTGAAAGTTAGTTCCTTCCCGGTCTAGATCTTTTCTGGAACTTCCCTGTCTAGAGGCTTACTGGGCGGCCGGTTGATCATGTGGGCGACCGCTTTCAAGGACTCGGCCCAAAAAGATCCCGAAAGCTTGGCCTCGGACAATATGCACTTGACCCTTTCCATTAGGGTGTGATTCATCCTCTCGACCACGCCGTTCAACTGTGGCGTCTTTGGTGGAGTCTTCTGATATTTGATGCCGTGAGCTCGACAATAGGCATCAAAGGTCCCAATGTACTCTCCACCGTTGTCGCTCCGGACGGCCTTTAACCTCCTCCCGATCTCACGCTCAGCAAAAACGTAAAACTGCTCAAAGATTCCCACGACCTGATCCTTGGTCTTCAGCAGGAATACCCACAGTTTCCTCGAGCAATCGTCAATGAAGGAGACAAGTCCCCTGTGTGGACGAGCTCTAGGACCTCAGACTTTCTAGAAGATGCGTCTCCTGAAAAAGAGACTCTCCGTTGCTTCCCCACCATGCAGTGAGGACAAGTCCCCTACCTGTTTCCATCCATCTCTGGGAGGAGACCCTTCTTGGCCGGATGACTCATGCCCCGCTCACTCATATGTCCGAGCCTTTTATGCCATAGGCCCGAGGACTCCATACATCTTGTGGCATTCACCTCTGCCACCTCAGCCTTGGCTTTCAGCACATAAAGGCCTGAGGCCTTTCGTCGTCGGGTAACCACCATGCAACCCTTCGTTAGCTTGAAACCGTCGTCACAAAAGACGCTGCGGTAGCTTTCATCATCAAGCCGTCCTACTAAAATTATATTCATACGAATATCGAGGACATGTTAGACGTCCCTCAAAATCAGTCGGGCACCAGTGTTTGTCACCAAGGAGACGTCACCTAATCCAATGATCTCGGACGTCTCCATGTTGCCCATTTTTAACACTCCTTGGGCACTCGGAGTGTAAGTGAAGAACAGCTCTCTCCTGAAAGTGACGTGGATGGATGCGTCAGAATCCACCACACAGTCAGAGGCTTGCTCGACCACGCTCACAGAGTCTTCTGACTCACGAGCCAGAAAGATGTCACCTCCTATGACAACAGAGACCGAGGACTCTTCCTCGCCACGTCACTTTTCTCCTCTTTCTTTTCCAACATTTTCACGCTTTCACTTATAACAAAATCTATTGATGTGGCCCTTCTTGCCATAATGATAACACTTCATATTCTGGTACCGAGAATGTGACTTACTCCGCCCTTTGTCTTCAGACTTTGGGCCACGTCCTTGGCTCATTCCCCTGGATTTGGTGATAAGGACCTCAGAGTGCTGAGAGGTGGACGTACCCATAGACCGTTGTCTCACCTCCTTATTCAGCACAGCTCCTTTGGCCATCTCCAAAGTCACCACGCCGTCAGGAGCTGTATTCGCAATGGTGATCCTCATGATCTCCCATGAGTCCGGAAGGGTTGCCAGGAGTCAGAGTCCGAGCACCTAATCCTCAAACTTAATCCCCATGTCATTCAGCCGGTCCATGCAGCCCTGAAATTCGTTTAGGTAGTCAGCGACAGATGAGCCGTCATTGTACCTAATGTGCATCAGCCTCATCAAGTGGAAGATTTTATTATTGCCGGTCATGGAGGCATAGAGCTTTTGTAGCTTCTCCCAAAGCTCATTGGCATTGGATTCTCCCCGAACGTGGTTGTACACGTTGTCGTCCACGAACTTCCGAATGAACCCGCACACTTGCTTGTGCTCTAGCGTCCATTCCTCGTCCGTTTTTGCCGCCAGCTTTTCTGAGGCAAAAACGGGATTGTGCATGAACTTTACAAAGAGCAAGTCTGACATCTTACTCTACCAAGTGTCAAAGTTGGTTCCATTTAAGCAAGTCATCTTGCTTCCAACCTCCATAGTAGCTAGCAACAAGGTCACCGTTCAAATAACCAAAGTCTCTGATACCACCTGTTGGCGCAAAATGGAAAACACGGTGACTGGACAGACGGAGCACTCGGACAACAACAGAGCAGAGCTCTCAGTCGGACCGCCAAAAGTAGAGATAGAACAAACGAGAGAAACACACTCGAGATTTAACGTAGAAAGACCCTTCTCAACTGAGGGAAAAAATACCAAAGAATACACTATAAAGAATGATTGTTTTACAAAAATATTAGCTACACAAAGCTCAAACAAAAGAAAACAATCACTAAGTGTAAATTGCATATCTCTCTCTAAAAGTGTTTCTCACTCTATCTTTACAACAAGGCTTGCCCATAGCTCTCTCTAAGCTCCTTTAAAATGTTTGTCGTCTCACACACCCGTGTGTATTCACAAGCAATGGCACAAGCCTTTATATACACAAAGGGCCTAGAGGTCAGCCAGCCACCCTACTGCCAGTTGGGTGGCAAAACCACACCCCCTAGGCCTGGCATGGCAGGCGCACGCCCGGCGTGCCAGAATGGCAGGCCTGACACCCTAGGAAGTTGCAACCGTCTCAACATCCAATTAGAGTGGGTCAACTGCCCACCTGCAAAATGCGGCTACAGCAGGCCTACGGGAGAGAGAGAGTCAACGCCTAGATTCCTGGAGTCCTCGTCCATGTCCTCAACAACCTCTCGGACATGACGCCTCCAATGAGTCCTCGTCCGCATGACAGACTTCTCGGACCACTCAAGAAAATCCGTGTCCATTTTTTACAATGGAGTCCGGGGACATAAGTGCCACGAGGGAGTGACCCCAACGTGGCTGTGCTCCAATTGCAAAAGGTCTTTGCTCTTGTTCCCCATCTCTCCGAGGTGGCGACCACGACGACAGAAGGTTTGGCAACGTAAGTTCAGCAGAATACAGGAAACAGGCATTAGGTAAGTGGGTTCGAGGGCGCTCCATCACCCGTGGCGAGGTAAGAGAGAGAAGAGATTACTGGATTTGAGCGCCAACCGTCGGAGATTTGGAATAAAGCACCGGAGAATAGATCAAAGGAGAGGGAGAGAAATACTGTAGACTTTGGGAGGAAGAGGAAGAGAAAGAGAAATTGTTGTTCAAGTTTTAGGGTTACGGTAAACTCATTTATTAGTTGTTCGATTAGATGAAATGGACGGACAACATCTTGTTAGACGAGATTTAATTTTAGTCGTTGGATTATATTTAAAATTCAATGGTTGAGATTAAATTCTATATAATAATAGCGTAGGCTGTCGAATCATAATTGGATGGTTTACGGTTGGAGTTGGACGGCTTCTATGTCTATGGCGATGGAGACCTCCCGAACCTCATTCAAGTTCAAGTCCAAGTCCAAGTTCCTTCGATCCTTCGTTTTCATAGGTGCTTTTAAGAAACCACTTTTTCAAGTAATTGATACCTATAGACCAAAAACGTACAAGATTAATATTGAAAAGAAACGAAAATATAGCCCAGACTATTCAAAATTCAGTCATGTAGCAGCAATTTAGTAAAACAGATAAGGCTCCAAGAAATCGCCAAAACAACCCACAAACAAAACACCATTCCAGGACAAGTCAAGAAGAAAGAGAAGAGAGGGACAAGCAAACCTACACCAGATCACGGATCACTTACCCCGGCACAAAGGGGTAAGACCCATCTAACCTTGAAGAATCGGAGGGATACCCGTCGCCTAATGGAAGCATGAGCTTGATCTGTCGGGACAAACACCATTGACTGAATTTTCTTTGGGAGCGCTTGGAAGATGACTCTTTTCACCTATAAAATGTCTAGAATCCGCTCCCTATTGAAGACAGTATTATTTTACGTGTGCCAATATAGTACAACAAAGTCACAAATATCATTCTGAAAGTACTCGACACCAAATTCTTTCCCTTCCATCTCATACTGGCCCACTTGATTTCCACTAGCCAATCCTCAACCGACAAAAAACAACCAACCCTACGACACATCCTAGACCAAATAGTGCGAGAGAACATAAAAAAAAATAGGTGGTTATATTATTCATCTCGGACACCACACAAAAACTACTTTAGGTTATAATTGGCAAATAACCCCATGCTATCACATGTACTAAGGTGCTCTTAGATAGCCAATGACAAAAATAAATACAGTCTTGTTGTGTTTCGAATCAGGGGGTCCGGTGCAACACAAGTGTTTTGGGAGTGTAGGGTGTTGAGAATGAGAGATTGAAACTGGATTTTTACGTGAAAAGTCTCCTCTTGAATGAGGAGAAAAAACCACGAGACTTTGGGCCTTTGAAATGCTTCACTATGTATGGAAGTCTTACAAAGTACAAAACTTGGGAGTATACTCACTTTCTCTTTTGTGTTTCTCTCCTTTTGTTTTTTTTTTTGGAGCTCTCTCGTTGGGAAGCTTTGTCACATTCGTTCCTTCTTGTTCGAAATAGAGGAAAAAAGGTCCTGAGGCAAGAGCCTCTGCTAAGCATTTATAGGAAAAATGGTGCCGCTGGGAAGAGGACACGTGGCAGCCGGCGTATGGCCGAGAGGCTGTCCACCTGTCCTGTTGGTCATGCCAAGCGCGTGAGGGAGCCGCCCACCTGTCCTACTGGCCATGTCAGGAATGATGGCGTGTGCAGGGAGGCACGCCACTAGTAGGGCCTGAGCGTGTCAGATGTGTAAACTCTAGGCGTGCTCTGTCGAGGCAGCGTCTTGCAGTGGCTGCAGGTTCCTTGGAAATCAGCAAAATTGCTTAGTTGGCACTTTCGGCCATGTATGAGATGGTCCTCGTCCTTGTGTGGCGTGCCTTGTCCCTTTGTGAGTTCGCGGACCTGTTCGAGGGAGGTAGCTCTCGGACGTTGACTGCCTTTTGAAGGACTTGAAGGATATTTGGTTCATTGTGAAGAATCCTCGGATCTTTTCTTGACTTCTCAGACTATTTCGAAACCTGATGGAACCTCTGAGGCTCTCGGGCTTCTTCTCCTGATCCTCGTATTTGAGGGTCAGGGTTTTCGGACGTTTCTCTGGCGTCCCTGATGTCGTTAGCTCCTTGTGGTGTCCCCGAGCCCCTGTTGGTTAAAGGAACCTCTGGGACCTCTGCCATTACTTCGGCTTTTTGGGGCATTAGCCCACGTTCGCAGGCTTGTTAGGCCATTCTAGCGTAAGGAGCTAACTTGGGCTTTTGGGCCTCTTGTGCCGTCTAGTCCTCTTGGTCCGTAGACACATCTTTGGGCTTTTCATTTGGGCACTTTCTTTGGGTCGTGTTTTATGGGCGCCTATATTGGGACCCAACAAGTCTATGTCATAGAACTTCAAAGCCATTCAAATAAAAAGATAGAAAATGCCAACTTGGTAGAGAACACATAATCGAATGACAGCCTTCAAACCAGCTTATCAGCCATGAAGCTATCTAAATTCGATGAAGGGTAGTGTTCCATAACTTCAATCAATGCAGAATTATTCATACTCAGAATATTTCTCAAGCTCCATGTAAATACTCAGCTGAGTTGTTAATAGTCTTGCAATATCAATTTTTGATTAAAAAAATATGATAATTGATTCCATTGGCATATGCATATTGTCAAAAAAGGAAAATATTAGAATAAAAAAGTTTACGTTTTTACAATTGACTTTTTCAATTACTTTGCCTTAATATATATCTTATGAGAATGCTTATTTAAACTTGAAATAATATATATCTTACGTTGCACTAATCCTCAACGATTCATTGTGAATAATGTGCGAGGGGTTGTGAACATATTTTAGAGTATCGAAATATGAAAAAAACATAATGAACAACATCTAAGTTTGGAGGTAGAGCTAGTCGATACTTCACTTCTCTGATCATTTTCAAAATTTCAAATAGTCTAATAAATATTTATTTTAATTTTTTTAAACTCAAATTAAGAGACTCCCTTTGATAGAGATATTTTTAAGAATATATGATCCTCGGCATCAAAACTCAACTCCAGTATTCTATGATCAATATAATTCTTTTGTCGATTTTGAACGGCCTTCAATCGATCTCGGATTAGTCAAAATTTATTAGATTTATCTTGGATAATTTTTGATCCCAAGAGTATTCTATTCTCGATTTTCTCCCAATAAATTAGGAAGTGGGATTTATTTCTATAAAAAGCATTAAATTGGGTAATACTAACACTTGCTTGATAATTATTGTTGTATGTGAATTTGGCTAATAGTAAATAATCGTCTTAATTTATTCCATCTCCAATATTGAAGCCTGCAATATATCTCTTAAAATCTAAATCGTTTTCCATCCGTATGTGATTAATAAGCTATGCTAAACTTTAAAATAGTACCAAACTTTTGACACAATTTTTTCCAAAATTTTAAAGCAAACCTTGGCTCTTGATTCAACTCAATTGAAGTTGGTTTTTTGTGAAATCTAATTATCTCATTAATGTATAATCTTATCAAATGGCCCCTTAAGAAATTTATCCAAACTGTAATAAAGTGGGCTGACTTAGTTAATCGATCAATAATCACCCAAAGAGTATCGTGATTTATTGATGTTCTTGGCAATCCTATAAGAAAGTCCATAATTATATATTTTCACTTCCAGCTAGGGATTGGCATTGGCAGTGAAGGACTTGGTGGCTTCTTGTGCTAGCCTTTGTTTGTTGATATATCAAGTATCTTTCCATATAAGCCTTATTTTTTTTTATATCACAATATTAAAAGATTTTCTCAAGTCATGGTACATCATGTTAGTCTTAGGGTGAATAATATATTTCAATCGATGAGTTTCATTCAATATTTATTCCTTTGATTTCTCAATATTTGGTACAAATATCCATTCGCAAAACTTGTAAATTCTATCAGCTTGCACATTTAGATTCGCAATAACTTCATATTCATATCTTTGGCATTATCCATTAGGAATGGATTATTCATTTGGGTTTCTTTAATTGTCTCCATTATCTCCTATTGTACTTGAAAATATAACAAAATTATTCAAATATTTTGGGAATATATTTTGGTATCACATTCTTTCATACAATCAAACAGTTCTATTTCTTTAATCTTTAAATGAGCCGTTATATTTGACGTTTGACAGCTTAAGGCATCCACCACCACATTGATATTCCCCCGTTGATAATAGATTTTGTAATTATAATTTTTCAAGAGATCCATCCACCTCATTTACCTCATATTTAGCTCATTTTATAAGAATAAGTATTTTAAACTTTTATAATTTGAATTCATACAAAATCTCTCTCATAAAGATAGTGCCTCCAAATCTTCAGCGTAAAAGTCACTGTTGCCAATTTTAAGTTACTTGTTAGATAATTCTTTTCATATGTCTTGAATTGTCTCGATCCATACACAATCACATTTTCATACTACTTTATGTCATACCCTAATTTGATAATTGATGCATCATAGTAAGCTACAAATTCTCCAAATTCTTCCAAGATTGCTAAAATTTGGGTGGTTATTAAGTGATCCTTTAACTCCTAGAAGTTTCTTTTACATTCCCCGGTCCAAATGAACTCCACTTTCTTTTGAATCAAGCCTATTAAAGGTATAATAATTATTGAGAAATTCTCCATAAACTTTCAATAACAGCTCCCCATCATAAAAAAACTCTAAACTTCTAATACTGTTATTGGTTAGCTCCAATTTATTACAATCTCAATCTTTTCAGGATCAATGAAATTTCTCCCTTTGAGATCACATGTCCAAAAATTATTATTTTTTCAAGCCAAAACTCATATTTCTTCAGTTTCATAAATAACCAATTCTTTTGAAATGCCTGCAGAGCAATCCTCAAATGCTTCTTATACTCATCATATCTTTTCGAGTAAATCAAGATATCGTCAATGAATATCACCTGTTGAGGTAGGTTGGAGCACATAAGTGTCCTAGATGTATCCCTCAGGTGCGGCCTTACTATTTAAATTATACATATACATAGATCAGCCGCTGATCAAATATCAATTAATCTAATTTATTTCAGTTAGAAAATTAATTTGAATCAAAACCTTGATTGATATCAATATTTTATTAACTTGATTTAAATTAATCATCATTAAATAATAATTTAGAATCCATACCTTATACCTTTTATATATGATTTGGATTCAATCCCATTATTTGAGAAAAATATGTATATTTATAACTTATTACTAATCAGTATACCCTTCTTAAAGTTATGTTGGCTGAAAATTAAATGATCAAACCGTTATATAAGTTTTGAATCTAACGTCTATCATTTAGATGTATTAACTGTTCACCTAATTTGATCATTTATCCATCGATTCATGTAACCATTCATCAATATCTACTAGTTGAATTTATTAACTAGTACCTTGATCTTTTATATTATCAATCATTTGTTAATTTAGATATTTAATAATTTGGTTAGATTTTCTTCCGTTTCATACCTAACAACTTAGTTGATTCATATTCTTCTACGGACTTATAGTTTATGAACCCCACATAATAACAGTTCAAGTCGTTCACATCTTGGATCCTATCTAGTACCAACCCCCATGCTCGGAGGTTAAATTCAAGTTTTGAGTATATTCTAAAGAAAATTCAAGTGGTACACTTTGAATGCTACCTAAATGCTCATTTCCAATGAAATTTTAATAAATAAATATTGATTGTTGATTGATCTTATTAATTAGAGTACGATTTTCTACTTTATTGACTAAAATTTTTTGACCACTTGACCATTTTTTGCTTTAAAATATCTCATTTTGTAGCTCATTTTTTATTATAAAAAGAGCTGCTCTCATTTAGTCTTCAACCAAATCCCAAGTATCTACATCTAATGGAGTTTTGTTTGATTTCTAAACCAAATCTTTAGTCTTAATGTCTGATAGAGTTTTCGTTTGGTGAATTAGGAAAGAAGGCTCTCCTGAGTGCTTTACTGTTCTTTCAGGAGGCATTCATGAAGTCAATCATAATTATCTTCTTTAATATGAGAAACCATATTGATTGTCCTATTGTTATCCAGTATATATACAAATATATCTACATTGTTCCATAAAAACTCAATTAACCTCTCTTTTAGATCTTAGGCTAGCAAAGAATCAATTTGAACATACTAATCCGAATCTGTCAAATTTAGAGGAATCTAGAGAGGCCACTCTTTGGGCTATGCTTGTTAAAAAGAAGCTTCATCTTAAAAATCAAACTTCTCAAATGGTTGGGAAGGTACCCAGGCCATTGATTTACGTCAAATAGTTACTTTGCCCAGTGACTTGATCTCTCATGGCTTCTCTAATTCCATATCTAGTTAGAAATTTTATTTTAAAATGTGGGATTGAACTGATCACTTCAAATGTTGTTAAGTACAGTCGGCCTAATATATCACTGTAAACCGAGGAAAGATCAATAATTAGGAAGGTTAGCATATGGGAGGCCATTTTTGGATAAACCCCTAACGTAACCTCTAGCTATAGTATTTCCCTCACTTAAATCGATTCATTGTCAAATCCATATAGTGTCCCATCCCAATAGTTTCATTTGACTATTTTTTAATCCTAACTTGATGAATGTATCAAAGTAAAGAATATTCTTTGAACTTTTGTTATCTATAAAAACTTATTTCAATTGGCAACCACGAATTTTGTCAGAAATGAGCGTAAATACAATAATATGATTTGAATGGGGAGAGATTATATGTATCATATTGTCATTATTAAAACTAATGATATCATTTTCTACCTCTAATTTCTAACTTTTGTTAGATAAAGCCTTTTCATGATGATTTACAACCTTTTTACTAGAGGGACTCATAGATGCCATATTAATGTCTCTTGCTACCGCTCAATTTCGTAGCTGCTCAGTCCACTGTTTGTCATCTTTATCATTATTTAGGGCAGGCCCAGGGTTTTACATATATTTTTTAAGGTACCTTTTTGATATTAGGGTCTCAATTTTCTTTTATAGCGTCTAACAATTTTTGATATTATATCTCAGAAATTGATGGTAGAAGTAATACTTAAATTAGTCACATTCTTTCTGATTCTTGATTGACTTGGGCCACTTTAAAAAAAATTTATTCTATATATGTTAGAATATTTATTTGAGTATCATTTAGCGACGTGAGTCTCAGTAGCTTATATTCTCTATGAATGCCTAACTCAATCTTTTATTATTTTCTATGATATTGAGCAGAATAGTTATTACCGTTCATTTTATTTCCTCCATCGTTTGACTTTGGATAAGTCACATAATCCAAAAGTTATGGCCGTTTTGTTTCATTGACCTCTTTTGCAGCGATGTATGTTCAGATGATGGCTTCTACCTCGAAGAACATATTGTTGAACTAAACATTTAAAAAAGTCACCTGAGTGTATTGTTATCATGAAGCCATTCAGTTTCAACTTGTTTATGAGCTTTGATATGCATTTAACCTCAATAATAAATTTGGCTAGAAAACACTTTAGCCTCTCATTCAAAGCTTATTGAATCTTAATAAGTTTCCATGGTTACTTTTTTTTCTTTCAGTTGGAGGCAAAT
>JAOVVI020012271.1:0-12304 GCA_028571085.2 Nepenthes alata | reverse complement strand
CTGGCAAGCATATAATGTGCACATTACTAGCACACGCGTGCAACTCAAAATTTATAAAAGGTTTCATCTTTGGTTCAGTTTGTTGATTTGGTTAGTTCATCTAAATCCACCCTAAATAGTCCATGGTTCCTAGCTATCCTAGGCAATCAAACTACAAAATCTTTGGAGATATGCTCCCATTGTTAGCTAGGTATAGGTAGGGGTCGAAAAGAGTAGACAACTTTTTGTATTTTACTTTCATTTGTTGATATATCATTTGTAACGTACCATATTTTTAATCAAAAATTCGGTAGATTTTTGACTGTAATACGGATGCCAGACTATATAAAAACCTGTATAACCTCCTGTGAATCATATAAAAATCTATCCAAAATACTCCAACATCTAGACCAACACACAACAGTCAACACAGGATCCAAATTGCCACAATTATTTTTATAACTCCAACGTCGTATTTTCAAATACAATATTGGATACAGAAAGATGACACTAGATACCTGATATAAATCACAACAACTTGCAGAAGCATATATAGACATCCATATACAGCGGACTATACTATCAATTTTTTATCAGTATATTACAGATACATAAACATCTCCTAATACAATAATCCTCCATAGACAAAACTACAAAGTATAAATCCTTGATATGATCTTTTTGGTCCTAAGCTTAGCCATCTTCTAATCTCTACTCTGCCTCATCGGATATAAATTTATACTTATCTGAAAGTAAGAAAAAGTAGTAAGGAATGAGCCAAATACTTAACAAGTGTAATATAATAAAAAATAATATATAATATATTCAAATAGAATAGGGAAGGAGATAGGAGTATGATATATGATGATAGCATAAAATATGAACAAATATATTTTTGAAATATAAGTAACCTTTTATATTTAATCTTTCTTCTCTTAGGGTTTCATAACATGCATAAATTTTTTTATTTTTGTAGATCAGGGTAGTAGACTTTACTGACTAATAGTGTAGAAGAATGAGGAAAGAAATGTGTATACTTTCACACATTCTAAGGTGCGACCCACGCCGTTCAACACCCCGTGGTATGAGGTATACTTTTAACCTAATATACGGGGTTATATAACATATGCCACAGTGTCCCCCGTGCCCCAGAGGCAGTCATTGTTCTTCCACAGTAATATTCTAAGGCATGCCAAGAAATATCACCCACTACAATACACAATTAGGATAATTTTTTAATTTTTTCTGTAATATCAATGACATGTTAGGGGATATTACCCTCTAAAATATAAGTTTATGGTCTAGGTTTAACAATTTCTTATTCTTTGAGGAAAATTCCACCAAACTTCTTTCACAAGGCTTTCACTCCGGGAGAACGGATCATACACATATCAAATTGTGGCATTCCCTTTGTATATTTACATATCGTGCTTAATTCTTATATACAGATACGGATAATCATTTTGTGTGGGTTTAAGTATTCACGTGACTTTAAACATATGTATAATTTAACATGATACTTTGAAACAATTAGAAAATCTTGACCATATTAGGCCAAATATAACTTTAAAGCTTCCGAACGATAATTTCTTTAGAAACGGTTCACAATAATTTTTTTTAAATACACAATTGACCATATACAATTATGCATAATTTAAATGTTAATTAAACAAAATGAAATCATGCAAACATATCAAAATGACTCGAGTGAACAGTGTCAGCGTTGGTGTTGGAGTCCCATATGTGCAAAGTCAGACAAAACTTGGAAAATCGAGCACGTAATCAGTAAATAACCATATTCAAGATATGAGTTTTCAATATTTAAAACCAAATCATGCATAAAACTCAAAATAATTTGTTAAATATGGTCCGGGCACAGGTTAGGGTCCCAACGAATGAAATTCCACGTAAAACTTCCAAATTGGATATCCAATCGATAAATTAACATATACAATGTATGAGTAATGATATTCTAGAGTAAATTTAGGCAAAAGCCTAAAAAATTGAAGGGTGAGGCATTCGGGCACGAGATATGGAAGAACCGCGTGAAACCATGAATCGCGCTACAAATCGGTGAATATTTGTACTTGGGTCATGAGTTTCACAAAATATAAGTATGGGTCGGGTATCAAGATAAAAATATCGGAGGATAATTCTGACAGAACGGGTCGTTATCCACTGATGACCTCCGTTAATTTTCACATTTAACTTAGAGGAACTAATCCACAATTAATTAAGCACATTATTTTCTGTAAAAAATTAGGCAAAATCTCCCATAAATATAGGCAAAAATCATATATACAACTTGAATAATACAACCTATACAAAACATTTCAAGCTATAGACCTCAAAATTTCAATCACATTCAACCATAATATATACACAACGTATACACATGATCAATATCGATACTATATCATCCATGGCTCCAACATCGTACTCACCACTACCATATTGGATTTAATAGATATGTCATTTATGAACCTGTATAATTTTAAAATCAAACCTGAGAAAGTACACTATATTGATAAATTAACATGCAAAAGTATAATAATAATCCATAATAAATACAACAAGACATGCCATTTAATACATAATATTCATCCAAACATGTTTGTTTCATTTACAATACATTAACATCCAAAATTGTCCACATCTTCAAGATTTAGCATTCTTCCTTAGCTAATCCCTTTCATTATTCTTTTTCATTAGGTATCAGTTCGATAATTTCATCTGAAATGATAGATAAAACAGTAAAGAGTGAGCCAATAGCTCAGCAAGGTACTATAATAACAATGATATGTAAATTTTCTTTATATAAAATACAAATATAAGAGGAAAGAAAGATATAGAAGGGATTAGGAATCAAAATTCATATGGAGAACGTAAAAGCATGAAACATGTATGAACATAAATTTGGAGAAAAAAATTTCAAATTTTCTCTTTTATCTTTTTGTTTAATTATTCCTTCCACTTATCTTAATTAGAAAACATGTTAAAAATCACAAATCAACTCAATTTACTTGTCATTTAGATTAACTTTTACTTCTTAAGGGACCTGGGCTAGTAGGCCATACCAACCAAGGGAGCAAATAATCGAGGATAGGTTGTATTCACTATGTATAACCTAAAGCCAAAGCTTTCTTCCTTATTTATATCCTGAGGCAAAATGATCAAAAGTCAAAATTTTCCTTATTTACATATCGAAGGTAGGATGATCAAAAATTAAATTCCTCCATAGTAACTCCCCGAGGAAGGCGGATCACATATCACTTTATGGATGAAATAATCCTCTATTACTATTATAATATCCTAAGGTATGTCATAGAACACTATTCGCTAATAACAAACATTGGTCTAATTTCTTACCGATTTTAACTTAACTTAGGGTATTCATATTCTAAATTCATGGTCTTAGTTCATCATACTTGAAAAGCCACTTCAAATTCATACAATGAATCTTTGAGATAAACCTTGGAGTTCTCAATATTTTCGGATTGTATGACTTTTTAGCAAATTTTAGATAAACATGTTTAATAAGCTTAGATAATTCATCAAATAATATTTTTACCTTATAACTCAAAATTTACAACAATTTTATACCTTCATTTTCGAGCTAGGTTTGGGAAAAATATTCCGAACATAAATCAGACACGAAACGCAAGCCAAATCATGAAATTGGAATCATAAATCATAATACTTATATTTAAACATGAAATCTATCTATAAAATCATGAGAAATTTAAAAAATATGCATTGTACATAACAAATCTTATAGGAGGAGGGTATTAGAATAATAATACCCAAATGGAGACATCAAAAAGCAACAAGGAAGAATAAGTTTAGGGTACACTTGTGTCAACATGATTTACCGATTTTCTTACTTTGATCGGACCAAAATTGGCGGAGAAACCCTTTCCTTTTTCTTCTCCTCTTCTTCCCTTCATGCTCTGCTGCTGTTCATGGCTTCTCTCCCTCTCCCTTTCCTATTTAAAATGCGAAACAGTAAGTCGGTGCCAAAATTATCGAATTGGCGCTCGAGTGCCAGGCAGGCGAGCGCGGCGCGCTCGAGCACATGGCGAGCGTTCAGCAGGCGCGCTCGCCACTTGATTTTACGCTGCCATCCCGCCTCGAGCCAATAGCAAACCCGAAGCCTACTGGAATTAGTGCTGCCTTCTGAGCTCAAGCCAACAGTGAGCCTAACCCTATTAGAATTGGCAACTCCTTCTGGATTCGAGCTTGCAGCAAGCTCGGCCATACAGTTTGCTGCATTAAGGTAAATTTTCTAATTTTTTTAATTTCACTTATTTCAAATTTAATTACATCAATTTAATTATTAGGATTTGTTATGTTTTTAGATATTCGTATCTTACAAAAACCAAACGAAAATTGAAAAGAGAGAACGAAAATGGTATAGATGTATTTATCTCAACTCGATCTATCACTTCTTCAACTAGATCCAAGTCGAATTCAAACTCGAGAGCCTCGATCTTTCCTCTCTCTATTCTCTCTCTCCCCTCTCTTTTCTTCTCGAACCCCTGCTTCCTGTTCTGTTTACCCCTTCTTCTTATTCTTTATTATATATGTTTATTTATTTTTTTTATTTCAAAATCTAATTCGATACTCAGACAACAGCACAGATGCATTTCAGGTGCTAGTCTAACTAATCAAAACATCTATCAAAATTTTTTAATATTTAATTAATTTTTATCACACCCAAATTATCCAAAATAATAAATTATCCCAAATTAATCGGATAAAAATTCGGGTTATTATATTCTTGCTACACTTTGACAAAAGATTGCTACTTCCCTTTTCATATTTTTCTACCATAATGTCCTTCAAAAATCTTCATACATCTTGTTTACCCCAAGTAGATCATGTACTTGGACCTATGAATCTTGTTCAATATTTCTCCCTTTAATCTATTAACATTGGGCATGCAAATGAAAATCTAAAACCTATGGATTCTATCACCACAAATATTGAATAAGGTTTGCATTTCCATGCTCATTTCACCAGCAATATCGGTAAGAAATGGATCTTGCATTTTCACTTCCATCATCCTCTTGATAAACACTAATTATACCTTAAAATAAGATAAAATAACCTGTATACCTCTTGGTTGTAGCTGTACATCACAATATTTCCTCTAACGTCCTCCATTCTTTCATCTTTAAATGGGTCATCATTTCACTAATTTTTAACTCATGCAATTACTACCACATTAGCTTTTCAGGGTGGATATTAGATCTCACCATTATAATCCTTCAATGAGTCTATGTAACATTGTGGCGTCTTATTCAGCTCTTTTAAGAATAATAAATACTTCAAACTATATGGTTGATGTACACCACAAATTTTTAACTATAAAGATAATATCTTCAAATCTTTATAGCAAATCAATACCCGTTAATTCTAAATCATAAGGTAACTTTACACATATGTTTTAAATTGCCTTGACACATAAGCAATAAGCCTACCATAAACAATCCAAACCTTTCTTGATTGCATTAGAATCCACTACAAATCCTTTCATTCTTTTAGGAAAAAACTAAAATACCAAATTGATAGCAAATTTAACCTCCTCGGTAGTCAACTCTAAAATTCTTTTAAAAATACTTCTTCAAATTCTCGCACCACTAATATTTCATTAATGCACATAGTGTTGCTCCTGGTGGAGGATATATAAGCAAGGTTGTGTTGACACCGGCCTTGCATCAAATGGCACTGATGCAATGCATGAATTATGCATGATGACTCACTACTTTGAATTTCTCAAAACTTAGAGGGTTTACAATTCATAATCAAGAAGAACACTTTTTAATCAAAACAATTCATATTGACATTATAACAAGCCAACTAATCATTGCATAATATGTTATCAAAATCTATCATGTCTAAAAATCTCAAATTATATTTACTCTTACCACACAATTAGAATCCATTATTTCTGCTAAACTTTCTCATGGGGTTCACCCCACTAATGTACAATCTTTAATCTTTGATAGTGTATGCAAATGACATAGATTTAGGGAACACAAACGAATATGTGAACTCGAAACCAATCAATATATGTGCTATAAAGGTAAAGTTTGAGCAACCTATGCTGTAACAACATAAGCTTTACCTGAGATATAGGGCTTCCTAGTCACTTGCCTTGTCTAAAAGGAGCAATGCATGATTATGAGCCTGACTTGACCACAATTGAAGCGATGCCAAACCTTTTAGTAGCAACAGCACCCATCGTGTAAACGTCTACGAAAATCACAAGGTGCCTTCAATTGCAATTGACTGCCTAATACTCCTTGAACATTGGTAGATGAGACTTCGACTTTCTATAGGATTCACTCAATCCTAAACTTTCGCCGCCTCAACTAGTATTTCTATTTTAAAAAATTTAGCTTTTTTTATTACTGTCCTAATAAGCAAGGCCTGATCAAACAGTTCAATATATGTTCTCAACTGAAAGGGTACTAACTGTCTTATTATTGTGTTGTCTTGATCTTACGAAAAACTTTTAGCCCTTATTGTTCATCTAGCATCAAGCCAGGGGCAAATACGGTCAACTTGATAGATTTGGTATCATATTCCAAAATCTAGCGACTTTATTGTCTTAACTTTATAAATTCATCGTCTTTTTCTTCACGGAGGCTTATTACGAGGCACTTGTCATAGAGAGCCTTTATGAATATATCACACAAGCCTCTACGTGTACATCACACTTAATCTTTTAATTTTTCCTAATCTATAATCTGTTTCTTTATTGTCAATTAGTGATTGGCCTCCCCATTTGGCTCATAAATGATTATCCTAACCTTGACCTGTTATGAACAATCGGTGACCTCAAACACTTTTTCATATGGCAGATCCAAATTTTTACTGTAGATGGATTTGGATATTCTAGGAATATGGGAACACTTCCGCTTTAGAATCTTTCATAGGCACTCCCTACCATCATTTTGTCTTTCTCGCCACACTATTTCTTGAATGTGTGGCACTTGAATCATCTACCTCCGTGGCGCCCTAACATTTGGTACCTATTATATCCAAAACAAAACAACTTTAAATTTTACATAAAATGTAATAATTCTTTTGAATAGTTTTATCTGATATTATGACTATCACAATTTAGGTTTGTAAGCAAAAAACAAAAAAAATTTAGTATAATGCAAAAACCATTCATGACACTTTTTTGTAGTTTAACGTTGTCCTTCGGCATTATTAAATTTCATTTATTTTTTCACCGACTTATTGTACTTGTTCAATATACCCACATTTTTAGCATATGTTTAAAACTTAACAAATCCAACAAGTCTCTATCATAAATCCTTAGATGCTGTTTTGCTAGCCACTCGAGTTAGTTATGTACTTACTTGATTACTACTACAAATTTTATAAATTATATCATATCACAAACTTATATGTCAATTTTAGAATAACTTAACACATTGTAAATATCCACAAGATCCTCTAGAGAACTCATCGATCAAACTTTATCATCAAAAGACCCCTTATGTATACATGTGTGCTAGTTGTATGTGCATTATGCACTTATTAAGGTAGACTAGTAGATGTCCACCCCTTTCATGAATGTACCATGCAAGGGCTGGTGCATATATGCGATTCATGTGTGGATTAGGTGTGAGTTACTTTGTCATAATAGTCCATGTACGATCATCTTACACATATTAGACATGACTTATATTGGCAAAATTAAGCATATTCACCGATCATACACCGCTTCAAGCAATCTAAATTTTGTTCTCATTTAGGTCTACATTTCAACCTTAAACTTAATATGAATCATATACATATCAATTGCTTTTTATGCAAAAACTAGTTGTCAGGTGTTGCACTTTTTCCAACAAAGAATGCCTCAACTCTAAACTTGAGTTATTTCACTAAACTCGGTAGAATTACAGGCTTACACAAGTGTTTTATGTTTTGAGAGGTTTACAACATACATAAACAAATGATAAAAGACAATGAAATCCATCATAACAAATGCTGATTTTTCTAAGACACAAACCACCTCTCAAACCTCAAAAACTAGGACTTCTTCCTTTCTTCAAAGTTCATTTTTTCTTTATGTGTCTCAGAAAATAAATCCCTTCCAACATATACATAGGATAATCTCCTAGAAACCTTCAATCAAAGCAATTTTTGAATAGTGGCTGAAAATTGATTTCCTCCCAAATGACCATCTCATGGTGGTCATGCCCGACATCTCAAAAAGTTTGTAGCTTAAGCAATTAGTTTTGTCAGAATCATGCTGTGTCCTATTTAACACTAAACCACTCGATATGACATCATACTATTGTCATGTATAAGCTCTCATGTAGTCTACATCTCGAGCAACTTGTTGTTGAGGTCATTCTCGAGTGGCACTTATATCCGCGGACTCCATTGGAGAAATGGACGAGGACGTTGATAATTGGTCTGAGAAGTCTGTCATTGGTCGAGGACTCATTGAGGCGTCATGTCCGAGCGGTTGTTATGGACATGGACAAGGACCATAAGAGCGTAGGTGTTGACTTTATCTTCGTAGGCCTGCTGCAGCCGTATTCTGCAGGTGGGTTGGTCACCTACTTTGATTGGAAGTTGTGGCGGCTACAACTTCCCATGTTTCAGGTCTGCCATCTGACACATCGGACATGCATCTGTAATGACAGGCCTAGGCGGTGTGGTCCTGCGACCCTAGCACAAGTAGGGTGGCCGGCTGTCCACTAGGCCATTTGTATATATATATACAAGGCTTGTGTGCCCTTACTTAGGAATGCGTGTGCTTCCAAAAGGGATTTGGAGAGCTGATGCTGTAACCTTGGAGAGAGCCTTGAGAGAGCTGTGGGCAAGCTTTGTTGTAAGGATAGAGAGAGAAACACTTTAGGGAGAGATTATACACTTGAGATTATTTTTTTTATCGTTTGAGCTTGTGTAGCTAACACTTATAAACAATCCTTTTATAGTGTATTCTTTCGTAGTTTTTTCCTTAATTTAAAGAAGGGTTTTCCACGTTAAAATTTTGTGTTCTCTCACTTTTTTTTATCGTTATAATTCTTGTCCGTCCAAGAGCTCTGCTCTGTGTTGCTATTCGAGAGCTTTGTCCGCTTGGTCACCGTGTCTTCCATTTGAGCCAACACTTGTCTTGTTGTTATGGTGTAAGTGCACTTTTTCAAATCTGTACCATCAGAGACTATCTTGTGGTCATCTTGTAGGAACTCTTGGATAGTTTGTAGCTTGAGCGACTTGTCATGCAATCATCGAGTGTGTGCACTTCTTGAAGTCTATGGCCTATGTGATCATTATCTAATCATCAAGCGGGAGCTCTTTGACAGCAGCGGGCATGTAGAAGTCTAATCACTTTTACATTGTACTGTCCAAGCCCAGACATGACTTATATGACTAATAAGATATCAAACAATGTCAAGTAAGTTCCCAACAGAGGTAGACATTACAAGGAGCATCAAGTTCAAATGGAATAAACTAAATCCTTGACAACATGGCACAATTTAGAAAGGCCCATCGTGGGAGGATCTTTCGATGATTTGAACTCTTCTTGGCAAATAATGCTAGCAGAAAAGTTAAAAACAATTACTTCGGTCAAGCTTGACCGAAGTGGAATCCATGCCTCAAATGAGACAATGTTGTGATGGGTATGGGGGGGCCCTCAAGGCATTGTTAATATTGCTTACTAGAATTTGTATGGATTAAGAAATGCTCAACCGTGAGGTAAAATTCATTTAGTAGCATTGAGGATGCGTTGTAAGGGAGGTATTGAGATTGTGGGACAGAAGAAATCCTTCAAATGGATGCAACAAGCTCAACCTTCCTGGAGGAAGCGTAGACGTTTGGGTTATTCCTTTTGAGTCCTACACTCACTTGGCATGTTGTCCAGTGTTATACCCGATGTTGCACGAAACTTAATTTAATCGTTGAAAATTACTTAGTGATGTATGATGGGCACCTAATTGACCATGTTCACCATTTGATTAGAATAGTAGCATCTGATACGCGCCTAAGAGGCTCACATGTGTGTTTTATCTAGATAAGTCATACCTGATGAGCACCTGAAGGATGCTTGTACATCATTTGTATAGTAAATTTTCCCACGAGGAAAGCTCATGCGCCTTTTCTAAAATGAATCACGCTTGATGCAATGTTAAGATATTTATTGTAGTGCTTTTAAATCTTATTACGTTGAAATTATGAGAAAAAGAAGACAAAGAGAGAAAATAAAGATGAAAATTTACTGATCTATTTGGATTTCGAATTGTATTCCATTCTCAATTAATCTTAGGTATATTATTCTTATTATTATGAATAACATTTTATCAGTTAATTTTATACTCTTTGATATAATATTTTCTACTACTTAGATTTACTATTTTAAAGTATTGTACCCTTTTCTTAGTTGAAAATTTTTATAACTGAACTCACCATTTAATGGACATTCTACTCACTCATAATTTCATAGTTTTTCCTCTATTTTAAAAGGAGTTTTTCATATAAAATATTTTATCTCATTATTTATGATAGTTATTTTTCATTGTATATTATCGTACCATTTCTTCATGAGTTAAAACAAAAGATTTGAAAACAATTCTTGAAGAAATTAGTTCTTAATTTTATGAGTAAAGTTTTAATGTTTGGAACTCATCAAGTGGTATTAGAAAGTGGTTGTTGTGTTAAAATTTTTTTTTAACAAATGGAGAGTATAAATAAAATGATTTACTCAAATGATTCAAAGTGTGATATTTAAATGAATAAGATGAGAGATTTATTATTTGTTAAAATAATGTATCTTTCAATGCTTGCTACACAAAAGCCTAAATTAAAATCTAATAAAGAATAGGCTTTTGAATATGAATAAATTTGTGGATATATTTGGTAACTTATTGATGATAATATATATAATAACATTCGTAATCAAATGCATGTGAAAATATTGTGAGAAAGTTTAAAACACTTTATTTATCAAATACTGGTAACAATAAATTATTTCACTGGATGAAATGAATGTTAGCAATATAAAGGGAAGGCAATTTTATTGCCCACCATTTGAGGGGGTTATAAGGGGGTATTGGCCAGTTGAGTGGTACAGATAGTAAATTTGAGGATGCATTTCTGGGTTTCTTGTTATTGACCACATTATTAGATTTATAAGAGGTTATCCTGATCACCATTGTCAGCCCTATTTTAGATGATGTAGCGATCTTAGAGATAGCTAAGGGTACAGTTTTAAATGATGAGATGAGGAGAAGATCGTAAGCCTCCCCTTTCTCACACTTTAAAGTGCTAGTCTCAGAATGATTGAGAAAACGTAATAGGAGAGGTTCAAAATCTGAAAAGAAGAGTCGAAGTAAGTCAAGATCGAAGTGTATCAAACCCTTGAACACCATTATTATGGGAAGAATGGTTATATTAAGGAGTACTACTATAAATTAATGTATAAAAATGCATATGGCAATGAGAAAAAAGTTGAGAAGTCCTAAGACGAGGAGAGAGTCTTAATTGTTACCAAGTTCAATCTTCTCGTGTGCAAAGAAGAAGATGTGATTAACTTAACCGATCATGAGACAAGTTGGGTAATCGATAGTGGTACATCACTCTATGTGACGTCTATAAGAAAATTCTTTATATCCTATATTTTTGATGATTTTGAAGTATTGAAGATGGGAAATGGAGCGACTTAGATAATCGGCTCTGACGATGTGTGTCTGATCACTAGCAATGGTATCAAGTGATTTTTGAGGGATGTATGACATGTCTCAAATATTTAGCTAAATCTTATTTTAGTGAGAAAGTTTGGTGATGAGATATTTTATAACACCTTCTATGAATGTGCATTGGAGCTTACTAGAGGATTTGTAACGGAACAGGTTCTAATCTTTGAAAACCATCCGTTAATAACATATAAACCTATTGAACCATTAAATGTGTACACAGTATCACATCGACTACCATAAAGCCTTAAACTACTATATTGAGTCTAATTAGAGATGCCATCTAGGTACCTAAAATTAATCTGCGAAAGTCTATTTATGTCCTTACATAATCTTGCGGAAGCATTCTATGTCGTAAGGTTAACTTACATACCATGGCATGCATCTTCTTGTCTTCATGATCCAGCTACCCTCTAGCTATCCTTGTCTCTATTGATCTCATCAAGCTTTAGCTTATGAATACCATTTGGGAGGAAAATACAAAAACAACAAGTGTGAGCTTTAAGTTCAGTAAGGTACCACAAAACGAAACATACTAAAAATAGAATTATATATGTACATATATTTTAACTAATCATGAAATAATGCATAAACACAAA